>MJUU01059904.1:48561-116903 GCA_002080025.1 Modiolus philippinarum | reverse complement strand
CCGCCACCACAATAGCCTATCAATCCAGCAGCAGCAGCAACAGCAGCAGCAGATATATCCCAGTATGGACGAGAAGCAGCAGCAGCAGCAGCAAAAACCCGTAAAAAGGTCGATAAAGACAACAAAAGTGCAATAATTTCATCGAAAATACGATCTGAAACATGAACTATGAAAACAATTACATGGAATGATGAAAACAAATGTAAACTTTGAGATAAAAAACGAACTGAGACAGGAAATTCGAACACAATTACAACAAAAGTGGATTGAAGCTGTACATTATGTTGACCAATCAAATTGCAGGAAATTCAACCAATCAGAAGCCTCCATTTACCATGGATTGACCAATCAGAATGCAGGAAAATCAACCAATCAAATCCCTTCTTCCAGAATGAATCAACCAAACACAGCCATCGATACAAATGACTTTGACTATATAACGGCGCGATCGACCGGCTTCCTCAGTCGCCATGCTGCCATTCTGCTGACCAGTTCGAAAGCGAAAGAGATCTTAAGTAAATGGTAAGTACAATAATTACCCATCACTAATTCATATTCATCACTAATTCATATTCATAACTAAGTATAATGTCTATAACTAATTATTACTTAAATAATATCATTTTGTCGTTATAGATGTATAACAGTGAACATCATCGTCGTGACAACCAACACCAATTTAGTTGTGGAATATGTAAGAAGACATTTTCTAGAAAATACAATCGTAACCAACATATGAAAATGCAACACCAAAACCCCTTAACCCTATGTCAGCGACAAGAGAAGCACAAAGTTAAACCAGAACACCAGCCAACAGACTGTAACAATGGGGACTACATAATCAAGTTGAAACTTAAACAGATGGTGTCAAGACCTGGCATAGAATCAACATGTTATACACTTACAGCTAAAAACGTTCAGGACTTCTTACTTGATCTACGCAACATAATAGACTCCATTCTAGGGGAGGTGATAGTTGAGATGGAACAGCACGATTTAGTACAGACCACAATTCAATGCCCAGGATTGGACTTACCTATTCAATTACCTACTATGCAGGTGGCCCAACTACGCCCAGAAGAATTAGTATGGAAAATCGAACACGTACTACAGTGTGAACATTAATTTAAATACATATTGTACAGGAAGCATGTGGATCTCCGACCCGTGTCTGCCTAACTGACGGAGATAATAAAACAAAATGTAAATCTGTTAATATATTGTTGTTTATAAATACAAAATGAATCGAGAAACCAAATTCGAAATGGATACCAACCAGATCACAAAACTGAAAAATCTGAAGTTCAGAATGGAAGGTATTCTAGACACTAAAATGCGTTAACAAAGAATCAATTAAAAAAAATGAACAAAAAAATAGTGTATATGACAAAACATATCAAGTGAAAACTTATAATAAGTTCAAATAACTCTGGTAAATACAAACAGCACTAAAATCATATCACGACAAATACAACATGACTTATTTATCAAAACTGGAACATGAACGATGAGGTTAGGGCTATGGTACAGGTAAATAATTAATAAGGGTTCAGTTTATGTAGTATTCAGCAACAAATTAAGGTTAAGCTAAAGCTACTAAAGGTTTAGAAATACTTTTTTATGGAAAAAGTACTTTGGGGTAGAGTTCCAACAGGTTATAGTTACTCTAGGTTACAAATAAGCTAATAAAAGGAAATGTAGATCGATCATTTCTGAGACAAAAAGTGGATTGAAGGTGTACATAATACGGACCAATTAAATTGCAGGGAATTTAACCAATCAGAAGCCGTCTGACAAAAATAAACATCCAATCAGAACCATCGAGACAAATGACTTGGACTATATAAAGACGCAATCGAACGGCCTCTTCAGTCGATAGACTGACAAAAAAATGGATAAAATTCATGTGCAATTATTGTTTGCATCCCGTCCCGCCGAAGGCTAAAAATATCCAGAAGCATTATGAAGACCTCGAGAAATGTCTACTTTGCCAACTGTAAATAAAATGGATAATAATTGAAACAAATCACCTACGAAAATGAATAAAAGAACATACAACTGAAAATTTTGTCAGTTGATTTCCAACTCTCGAACGGACAAAATGTCGTGGATCTACGTCGTTACTCCAACCGGAATGAAGAAATATGTGAAAGGAAAAGAAGAGCCGAAACCTGGATATCGACGGAAAATCCTACCAGATTTACCTTTCATCCAGACTAACAGAATGCATCTAAAACCCAAGAAAAAGAAATGTTCCAAATGTCAACAAGTAAAGAAACGCTCAGAATTTGACAGTAAGAGGTGGATTTGTAAATTGTGTACCGATTTTTATACCGAATGGGCAAAACTCAACAAACAGGTGAAGAAAGACCGCAAAAAATTACAAGAAGAGTATACTGCCAAGAACGTCAACACCACAACGAATGAGACAAAGCCCCAATGAAAATCAAAAAAGGGAAAAAAAATGAGATAAAAAGAATAAAAAGGGAAAAAGAAGAAAAAGAAAAAGATAAAAAAGAAGGAAGAGGGGTAATGCAGCCTATAACTATACGGTTATAGCCAGTCACAAGCCTGGAGAAATGCAGAGTGACCCTTGTAAATATATTACAACAAATGATCTCAAATACTACAACAATAAAGTTAAGGTAAAATGTTAAGAAACTGGGTATACAACACCAATACAGCAGTTCAAGTCAGGTGCATGTGTTGGGAGTCTTAATGATTAGTTAAGGTTAGGGGTTGTATTAAAGGGAAAGGATTATGAAATAATGTGGAAAAGGGGATAACTAATAAAATGGTGAAAAATAGAAGACTTTACTGGAGAAAACAGGAAAAAGAATTGGATGCAAATGGAAGTAATGATGAAATATAATAGGTTTAAGAAAAATGGCGCGAAATCTAAAAAAATAGCAGACGACCCTACAGACATAAGCCGGGAAAGTGGAAATCACTCAAAGAATTGGATGAAAAATGTATCCAAAAATAGCAGACGACACTATAGAAATATGGTAGGAAAAGGGAATTGACTGAAATAATTGGATGAAAAATGGCTGGAAATCTAAATTAGCAGGCAACACTATAGAAATTGCGCTAGAAAAAGGCGATAACTAATAAAATGGTGAAAAATAAAAAAGACTATACTAGAGAAAACAGGAAAAGGAATTGGATGCAAATGGAAGAAATGATCAAATATAATAGGTTTAGGGGAAAATGGCAGGAAATCTAAAAAATAGCAGACGACATTACAGAAATTAGGCGAGAAAGGGGAAATAACTCTAAGAATTGGATGAAAAAAGGCGGGAAATCTAAAAATACCAGACGACACTATAGAAATTGAACGAAAAAGGGGTAATACCTTGAAGAATTGGGTAAAGAAGAAAGATAATAAAAAATAAGTATAAAATAATAAAATAACACATAGAAAGGGTTAAGCAAGGGGAAAATACTTAAAGAATTGGATAAAAAGGAAGCCGAGAAAGGGGAAATAACTCTAAGAATTGGATGAAAAAAGGCGGGAAATCTAAAAATACCAGACGACACTATAGAAATTGAACGGAAAAGGGGTAATACCTTGAAGAATAGGGTGAAAAAGAAAGATAATAAAAAAATAAAGTATAAAATAATAAAATAACACATAGAAAGGGTTAAGCAAGGGGAAAACACTTAAAGAATTGGATAAAAAGGAAAGATAATTAGAAAATAATGTAGAAAATAATCAAATAACGTATGAAAAGGAGTAGACAAAAGGAAATTAAGTCAAACTTTGGATTGGAACAATACTGAAAAGGGGTTGAAAAGGTATAACAACATTTTAAAAAGGGTATAAGTCTAAACATTGGAATGAAATACAAAGAACAATACTAAAAAAACACTGAAAAAGGGTGGGACAGAGAGAAATTACTAAAAGTTGGATGAAGAGGGAAGAAAATACAAAAAATACCATTGAAAAAGGGCTGTAATACAATGAAAACATCCAAAAGATCCCACCCCAGTCGTTCCGACTAGTGAAAATATCCGACTTCCGGTTAACACATGGGGCTACACCCACTTCCGGTCTCGCATGCGTCATGTAATAAGGTCATACGAGACCCTTGCGGGATCACGTGTTGTTCCAACACGTCATTTCCGGTCAATAGGCCCGACTACGGCTTCCAATAAGACCACTTCCGGTCTATACCTAGGGCTACGCCCACTTCCGGTCGCGTGTGCGTCATATAAAAAGGTCATACATGACCTCTGTGGGGTCACATTTTGTTCCAACACGTCATTTCCGGTTAAAATGCCCTTATAGGGCCTCAAATAGGGCTACTTCCGGTTGCGCATGTGCAGTAAAAACACTTCGTGTTCCGGTCACGTGACTTTCGCTTCCGGTGACGTCACCTCCTGCACCACCACAGCACCACCATGTCAAATGCTAACCGAACTGTGCTCATATACTACTGTGATATTTTGTTATGAAAACTATAATTATCAACAAAATGAAAATTATCGTTCAAATACCCAATGATAATATATTATTTAGAGATTTATATACAATAAAAACATTTTGATCACAAATTATCTTTATACTATCTATTCATTTTAAAGAATCCAATAGTTTAGAAGATGGAGTCATTGAATCTGCTTCTACATGTAATATAACTCTTTCGGTTTTTTCGAAGTCTATTGAGCTTTTCAATCGCATTTACATCACATTTTCCCAAATTGTACAACAATAACCAAAATGAGGTAACAGACAATGTATAAGAAGTGAATAAATAATTCGTATATGTATTGGCATTTTTTTTTTAGAAGCAATAATAAATTTGATTCTCGCTCTTTATTATAATGTAATATGCCACGTTGTTAAAAAAAACTATATGGGAAAATGATGTTTCCAGAATGAAAGTGTTTCAGTTCACGAATCTGCAATCTGCATCTCTTTATGAAAACATTTTATATAGATTCAAATCTTAAATATTGTGCGATAATAAGTAAACTTTTAAAAAACCATTACTTGAAAACATATTTTCATTATGAAAAAAACATTATCATACGATTTGAATGTCATTGCTTGTGTGCGGAGTCAATATATAGATATCGTAGTAACCCAAACAATGTACTTTTGAAAACAACTTTGGATGATTTGTTAATTTCATTGCAGTAGCAAAGATTTCTAATGGTGCATGATAGGGCAAATTAATAGGAAACATCTACAATGGCTAAATTTCAGTTACAGGCTACAATTTGCCAGGGAAAAACACATGAAAAACACAAATGAGACAAAAGACAAACGTAAACAACGATAGGAATTCGGCACTAGCAACAGCTAGCCCTTTTTTTACAGAGGACGTATGCTTTCTTACGGCCACATTCAAATAGAACTCACAGATGACCGGAGCACGTTAATACGTACTTTTCAATGTCTATGATTTTTTTCTTGTGGTAAGTCGTAATTCTGAATATTATTTTTTTTTTAAATTCGTTATTTGCCTGGAAGAAAGGTATGATAAAAAGAACACAAAGTGACAAACATTTATACTTATTATAAATAATCCGATATTATGAACAAATGGTTACTTCATCTATTCAACGAATTGTAGGACATTATTGAGATACAGTGTTTTATTCAGTTACGGGTTCATAATTTTCGATATCCATAATCAAGGATTAGTGATTGTTTTCAGTGACAGAAAGAACAAAAAGTAACTACTATTTTTACTTTCTATAAATAAACCGATATTATAAACAGATGATTACTTCATCTATTTAACCAAATGAAGACGGTTAACGAAAGTAAAAAGCGCTTAAGGTAGCACAACAGTCTTCTGAAGAAAATTTTTTGTAACTACTATTTTTACTTTCTATATATAAACCGATATTATAACCAAATGAAGACGGTAAACGAAAGTAAAAAGCGCTTAAGGTAGCACAACAGTCTTCTGAAGAAAATTTTTTGTAACTACTATTTTTACTTTATATATATAAACCGATATTATAAACAGATGATTACTTCATCTATTTAACCAAATGAAGACGGTAAACGAAAGTAAAAAGCGCTTAAGGTAGCACAACAGTCTTCTGAAGAAAATTTTTTCCCTTACTTTAAAAGCCTGTATCTTTATCATTAATAGAGATACAATGACAAACTAGGTATCAAATTAAAGGAAAATGGTCAAATTTGGCCTTAATTTCAAAATGTCTAATTTACCATTATTTGGCAAAAATTTGAGTTTTTGAGGTAACATTTTTAAAATGAAAATAACTTCAACATCTTTACAGGTAGCTGAATTCTGTTTGCTATTTGAAGAACAGGAACAAAACTTTAACATTATATTTTCAACTCAGGACCCCAGCACATGAAACCATGCATTTCCGAGTTCTTTAGCCGATTTGATCAACAACTGAAAAAAAGCTAAAAATGATATATCAGTAAAAATCTTTGGACTAACGCATTTATATGGATTTTTTAGATACTAATCCTAAGAATAGATGATATTTAATATGATATCTAAAGAAAAATAAAGTTACTTTTTGGTACGTGTGACACAGCTAATAAAACTAACAAATTTAAAGATGAAACCCTTCTCATATGTAGCTTGTAATCAAATCTACCCGAAAATGTAATTTGAATATACAATTTACATATCAGGACAGTCATGGATTTACCTCAAAAATATATTTATTCACTGGGATAATAAATTATTAATCAGGTATGTAACCTTTTCTTTATCAAATTGCATTGTAGAATGTACAAAACTTATCCAAAATAAAGTAATAAAAAGATTTTTGATAAAAAGACTGACATCTGTTTTAAATACAAAAAAAATACCGATGTTGCACAAAAACAGTAAATTTCGTTATGCTGTACACGTGTTTCAAGGAGTAACCTCTCATCAGCAGCATTAAAATCAAATAATATGGAAAGCCATTATCCAAAAGGAGTCTAAAAAGAAGTACTCGTTTCCAAAAGTATCAAAATAAGAAGCCAAATCCAGTACCAAGGACATCTACCGAGTGCCATACACGGAATGAAGCCTCAGTATTTTAAGTGGTTATAATTTTGACAAAAACAGTAAATTTTGATAACACGCAAGGTAAAATTTGCATGTCAGACAAGTCTGACTATTGGGCTGGTGAATACCCTCGGGGACTTAAAGTCATGGTCTATCGGATACTTTCAAAATTGAATTTAAAACACAAGTTTAACTAGTATAAAATGCATGTATTTGCTCATTGCTTCTATTTCACAGATTAGAATAGATATCTTTGGGTAGATCCAGAGTTGATTACCTGACTGACAAACACCGACTGTGACAAAACCGGACTTTCCACTATCAGTGTGACGGGTGCCACGCCTGGAGCAGATCATGCTACCATTATGGAGCACTTGATGATACCTCAGTTCTTGTAGGTGTTCACACTGCTGGTGCTTTAGTTTTAAGGCGTTCTTGTTCATTTTTGTTTATTGGTATTGTCTTTGTCAGGCTGTCTCAATTCGTGTTGGATATTAATTGCCGTGATTTTTGATTTTTGCAATCTCCCTTTCATTAGTTTTGCCTAGGTGTTCGTTTTACAATGTACTTATGTCTGTAGCCGCATTTCAAATGCACGAATTAGGGGATTAAAATACCTTTCAACTTTGCGACTTTTTTTAAACTGTGATCTTCAAAGGAAAATAAGCAAAAAAAAAAAAAAAAAAAAAAAAAAAAAAAATAATAATAATAATAATAATAAAACATAAAAAAAACATTTTTTTAAGTAAACAACCAAACATTTTTAAATAAATGTATTTTATTTTGTATGAGTTGATTGAAAAAAATATACCCAATAATTTTATAAGCAGTAAATGCACAGGTTAATAATAATGCGATAGAATATCAGTTCTACTAAAATATGTGTTCCAAAAAATATATTACATAATATTTTGCCTTTCACCGGAACAAATATAATATTTGTTTCTGACAAAATAAATTGCATACAATATTTGTTCTCAAGGGAAGAAATTTTATACAAAAGTTTATAATATTTGTTCCAAGGAAACTACCGTAAGGTGGAACAAAATAGGTTCACAGTAAAATAGTTCACTGTTTTAGCCAGCTAAGGGATACAGGTGATTTATTTTAGATATTCCTTGAATATATGCCTATCAATACTTGCTGGCTGACGGCAGGCGAAACAGAAAATATTGATATTCATTTATTTCAGATATTCCTTGTGCTGATGAAAGACCGATTGGTGTAAATGAAATGCATCGATAAACAAATGAAGGAATATGGAGTAAATGTACATGGGACAAAATCCCTATAAATACGTGGTAGGATTAAGCAAATGGAACAACACTCTGATTGTTGTTCTTCATCTTGAAGTCACTATGAGGCCTTCAACAAAGAGCAAACGCTCTTACCTCACAGTAAGTTCAAGACGGCCCCAGGCACCGGTTTAAGCGGAATTCACTTGCTGAATGTCGAACAACGCCACATCCATCCCCTTTATTTCATTAATTTTTGATGGATGCAGGGTTGTCAACAAGCAAACATATTTGGCGAAGTACTCTTACAAACACTGTCATCCATTGCCCTACAAAGGGACCAATGATATCTGCATTTAACAACTAACCTCATGTCATATGTGTTTCTTAAGCATGGTAATGATATATTTTCAGATATTTTCAGTGGTTATACAACATGACCTTTTTGGAAAGACATCTGAGTCCCCAAAAATGTGAAAAAATATTCACAATTTAAAAATATATATAATAATGGTTGTGATTGCTTTATTGTATTTCTATGGATATTAATTTGTGCCTTAAAATGCTTCTGTAAGCGTTTGTTAGACCCAACGCTGAAGTTCTTGATTTTGCCTTGTCTAAGGACTTTGATTTATGTAATCTTGTGCTTTGTTCCTTCGAATTTCTACTGCCGTTGATTTTGTCTGCTCTTTCCCTTTCTTGTTCAACGAATCCTTTTGAAGGTCCGTTTTTCCTGTAGTGAAACATGTTAAAGGCAAAAACATACAGTCGTTTTTTTCCATTAGTTATTGTCTTTATGTGTTTTGTTGCACAGTTCCTTAGTACATTGTGGCGTGTAACTGTATTTTCCAGCCATTGTAGGTGCTTCCTATTATCCTTTTTATTTTGGTCTTTCTTTCTTATTGGTGATTTTACTCTAGTTTTTAATATTGTATATTTCCAATTGTATCTATCCATTTCTCTTTTCCTTATGCATGTGTACGTTTTGGACATTGCACATCAGTTTTTTATAACTATATATTTAGTTTATAGGTAGAAAATATATAAATAAATTAAACTGATTTAGGAATGGCTTCAAACATACATATTTTTCCCTCGATTAGTCTAAAATATGATTCCTGTTTTTGAAACAAAAACCATTCTCGGAGTTTTGAGTTTGATTTTTCTTCCGTATTGCGACAGTGTTTTACCAGCAGACTGTACTCCTTGAGCTAGACGGCAGTTCAGCGGCAAGTACACTTTGACCCATCTTTCAAAATTTCGTTTTGTCATTCTGCGTATTCAAGATTGTGGTCATGGAGTTAGTAGAAATGGGGTAAATGTCAAGGATGCAGCATCCCATATCCATATATATATATAAGCTATATATATATATATATATATATGGAAACTAGACAGAGAAAATGCTGTTCCGAGTTNTTTTTTTTTTTTTATTTGTTTTTTTTTCTGGTGCAGTTCCCTGGTACATTGTGACATGTGACCGTGTTTTTCGGCCATTGTAGGGGTTTCCTGTTATATCTTTTATTCCATCATCATACCAAAATTGCACTTTATTTTCTTATTACATTCTTCCTTTGTTTCTCACAACATACATTTAGTTATAAAAGGAAAATTATTTCATTTATTCTTTTTTACATCAGTTATTTACCTTTGCGAATAAGGTAGTAATGACTAACAACATGAATAACTAAATAAATTAACACTGGAAAAATATTGTCTGTTCTGCTCATTCTTACGACAGCTAATATTTTATATCATCTCTGCAAGAATTATCCATTTTGAAAAAGTCCGTTATTGCCAGATCCTTGTCCTCCATTCATGACAAATATGTCGCTGTTCCGGCAGATAAGGCCCCACAAAAATGACTTCACTTTGTCAATAGTCACCTTCCCTTTTCATTGTAGCAACATTTTTAAAAGCGGCAACCATATGGAGTTTAAATCTTCCAACATATTCGCTATTCAAGGGCTGTGGTCGATACAATGAATAATTTGATAAAGCTCGGTTGCTTACTAATAGTTTATTAAAACAAGCTTAAGGGTATGCTACCTATAACTTGAAAGTTTACTGTCGACATTCACGATCTTGTAGACCGCTATTGGATATCTGTTTCCCAAATTACAACAGATCTTTCCCTTTACAGCTTAAGTTTGTTTTTCCTCTATCGGATTTCACATTTAATTCCGGAGTTGACATGTTCAACACGGATTGTGTATTATAAGATGAAGGAGATGCTTACTTTACCGGTGCACCTGATCTCAACAACGGGTTTTATTGGGTCCGTGGTGTTCATCTGTATTTGTGTCTTCATTTTTCCTCACTCATGTGGTGTACTTGTTTCTTTTGTGTTTCCGATGTTGCCGTTGTCCCTGGATTGATCGTTTGTAGACTGGTTCCCACTTGATTTACAAAATCCTATCGGTTGTTAACTCTGTGTCGCTATTATTTCTATAAACCAGCACGACTTACGACGTTTTTTTTTTAATTTCTTCGACTTAGAATACATGTTCAACTCAGATTGACTACATATGATGTTTGATTTTTTATTTTTTCAATCTTTTTTTCATCGGTATGTCTGATCTACTGAACTTTACGACATCCCACCTTTTCGACGGAATGTTTATTTAATGTATCAATTTTGTACCCCATAATGTTTTACATTTTCTAAATTTGATCCTTTTTATTGCGTGTATTGTGGGTTTGCTAGGCATTCATATTTAATGATTGAGTTTGCTGTCATATAAATTTCAAATAATGTTTCTTTATTCCACACGATTTGCGACCACGTTTGATTCTTTAATTTTTAACATAATTACAACAATGTTATAATAATATATTAAAGATACACACAATTTCAAGCAAGAATAACATTGAAATTTTGCTCAATTAGATGTTATACCTTAGGTTTTGATTTCCTGGAACTTGAGCTAGAACTTGAGCTTGACCTTTATCTTGAACTAGAACTCTGTTAATGTGACAAAATATATTATTTTCATAAAAACTTAAATAAATATGAGACGACAAGATTGGAACAATAAAGGCATACAAATAGTGTCTGTATCCCTGGTTTCAATTCGAAATTTGTAAAAACAAGGTTCTAAAATAAAAACCCAAAACGAGGTTAGAATAAGAGTTATGAATAGGTAAAGTGGCTAACGCAGTGAGGCCTGGGTGAACGTAGAATTCACAGATGTTATAATCAGAGTTAGTGAATCGCATTCTGCATGTGAGAACGAAGAAAACTTCACATACATATGTAATAAGAATAACAAAATAACAAAATTATTCTGACACATGATTTGAGGGGGGATAATTTAGTGATTTCAAATTAACACAGTTTCAGTGTTTGCCAGCGTGGTGTTGTGACAAAATGGAACAATAGCGATCCCTACAAAATCCACTGAAAATCTTCATCATTAATAAAATCAAATTTAAACACACCATATTTTGATTTTAGGTGGACCTACAAAAAGGTGTTTTTTTATTGTTTTTATTATTTTTTTATTATTGTTTTTTTTAGGTTCGCATCTTATCGAAGGAGGCAGCCATCGAAGAACATAGTTTTCCAGAAACGGCATAGCCAATAAGAACTAAACTTATCTAAATGGCAGTCCCCTGCAAAACATATCCAGGTTCGCTCTACATACAAGATCGACACTAGATAGGGACATAGTTTAACATTGGACCATCCTAAAACACATTCAAATAACTCCTTTGAAATTGTTGGGTCAATGAGAATCCAACTTGGTCATGAGTGACGTTATATTGTCCCCTTGTAAAATATGTTTTTCAGGTTTGTTTTTGTCCGATATGGCTGCCAATTAAGGACATAGTTCGACATTGTACTCTATGGGAAAACACATGCGAAGGTGTTCTCATCCCTTTAAATCTACTTAGCCAATTGGAAGCAAACTTGGCCAAAACAGTAAATGGGTAGCCCCTGCAAAAATTGTTCAGGTTCGCCTTATATCCAAAACAGCTGCCAGCGGGGGGCATAGTATACATTAAAACGGTTGAGAAAACACATACATGATCAAAATATAATCAAATGCATTCAATTATCCTGTTATTAATGAAAGGATATTGAGTAAATGCAAACGAGACAAAATATCTACAAATATATGGTGGTAAAACCAAGCAATGGAACAACGCTATTATTGTTGTTCTTCACCTTAGTTTTTAAACAATATTAATATATTGTTACATGCACATGTCCAATTGATTAGTAATTGCATTAGTTATATTGATCAAACATTAAAATAAACAAAACAACAACAAAAAAAAAAAAAAATAAATAAAAACAAAAACAAAATAAGAAAAAAAAACAAAAACAAAAACAGTTCGATAGGAAAATAGTCAAGATACTTACACTGCCTCTACTCCACCAGGCCTGAAGATCCCCCACAAATAGGCAGACAATAAGCAGCACAACAAATGAAATGTATCTCATTCTGAATCTTTAGAGTCTGAAAATTACAAATATTACTAATTACCGTATGAAAATTCAGTCAATGTCTACACTGTCATATAATATTAACAGTACCTTCGGTATTTTGTCATTTAATAACCATAGGGAGCGAGTTGCGCTCTCGCATGGTATAAAATTTCTTATATGTTCCCATGCACAAACCTTATAAGGTTACTGAAAGATTTTGTAATATACAATACAGGCACAGACAAATTGAAATAATCTATGTGCAGGTAAGTTAGGAATTCATTAAAATACGTACATATTAATTGACTAATTAAAGAAAAGTTATGTAGTTTAGTATCAATATGGGATCGAACTAAATTGTCCGTGAATTGTATTAATGATGTTAAAGACTTACACGATTTCTATTTTATAAGTCATATAACATCGTGGAAAGTCCCAAATGACAAAGACATCTATAAAAACATTGCGTTTCCCCAGATTTATCACGGCATTTTTTTTTGTATTTCTTTTAGTCAATACCAGTAATCAAGGCGCCGTAACTTAAACTAAAACAATAAATAAATTAAAAAAAATAAATAAATAAAATAAAAAATAAATAATTATAATAAAAATAATAACAGGTGTTACCTACTGTAAATTCATTTTCAGCATATGGCTTTTCAACTTATGTCTCTTCAGTGCAGTTTCAAATCAAAACATTTGGAATAACTCAAACCAAAATTTGAAATTTTGAGACCAAATAACAAAAAATGATCTAATTGAAAAAAAAAACCATATCCGGCTTAGGAGAGATTCTCTTCAAATGTAAGCAAAATTTGCCGGCTCAGCACAGAGGTATTTAACACCCTTGGAAACTTACAGTCCACCAGCAGAGGCATTGGTCCGGTGGTAATACTGCTCTTAATGTTTGAATAATTGGAAACCAAATGAAAAATTCAATGAAATTGAACAATATTAATAATATTTTATAGCGTTTATCGTGTAGTATGATAGCGTGATGTCTAAGAGTAAAGAAAACTTGGAGATTGGCCTTTTCTTCTGAATTTCTTTCAGATTCTTGTGGTCTTCATTATCATTTTTATTTATCCAATTTTGAGCTGGGAAACACAATTAAAATCTACATCGTCTACAAAGTGTTTTATTGACGACAATATAGTTTGTTTATTTACAAACCTTCCTTCCGAAAGCTAAGATTTCCTACAATTTATTAATAAATCATATCTCCTTCCTTTGGCTTACAGAGGGAAAGAATTTTAGCAACTTATTCGTTTCAACACTCTTCAAGTAATGTTATTTTTATTGAACCTCAAAAAAATCGTACACCTTTACACAACCAGTGTACATGTATCGTCATCGCTTCTTTTTTTACTTTTTTTTTTAAAAATTTGTTTTAAATTATGAACCTAATTCAATAGACAAAATCTAGAGTTTTCTGTTTGTATATGGGCAGTTATTCCAAATAGGTGTTTATTAAATAGATTACGAATAAAATACATATCTAAGATATTCATATTTTATAAAATTGAGGAAATGTAACAATGTTATGATATCCTTTCCCCTGTAATGTTCAGGATAGTACATGCATGTGTACCTCAATAATTAACAAAAAACCGAATTTACTGTAATAAATATTGGTGTAAAAAATTAACACTTACTGTTATGAAATGTGTAGATTATTATGCCCTATAAAATTACTGTAAATCATAGCTGTCAAAACCTTATATCCTATGACGCAATTTTTTTTTAAAACTTTTGGACAAATCATAAGAGGAATGAAAACAGCAGACATGTCCTTCTGTTATTTACATTAAGTAGGGATTTCCTATATAAGGCTTGTTAAGTCATTTTGATGTCTTTTTACTTTCCGGAAATAAAATAATATGCTTTATGGCACGTCTAAAGTAAAATTACTGATAGAAAATTAACAAACATATCGTTAGCAAAACGCTTGTTTATTTAAAACGTAGTTCTGGCGTAAAAAGGGTGTATAATGAAATTTCGAAAGTTGTTTTTAACTTGACAGAAGAGAAACATTTAACGCATTCAAAAACAAAATTAAGAACCCGGTGTAAACTTAATAGAAAATGAAATTTGTCTAATATAATAATCTAGTGAATAAATAGGACATGTGCAGCGTTAGGAACGAATAAAATTGAATAAAAATGCTATGAAAGCAACCATGCATCAGTTCATTCCACTAGAACTGCTTTCAAATGTGAAAGCCAACTTAGAAATCTTGCTATTATTATTCTTTATCCTTCGTATCTCATGATGCTTCCGATATTTGCTGTTTTATCAGTTTTTGGTACTCAAAAGTTTGAAATATTGTTATACAAAGACAATGGAATGAAATTAGCTTCGTTAAAGGGTTTTCTATTTTGAATAAAAATGTACCGGTACGGTGAGCTGTAAAGGTAGAATATATGATTCCGAATACCAACATTGATTTTTAAAATTGTTAGCATCGCAAAATACAACAAAGTACAAGATGAACAGTATGTTGGGTAGGAAATAGATATAAGAAGGATAAGGTTTCAGCAGATACGATACAAAAGGTATTGGTGTTGCACGCAGCTCTTTATAATATGAATGACATTGCACTGGTAAGTTGAGCTGTAAAAGTAGAATTTATGATTCCGAATACCAACAGTGATGAAAATCATCTTTTTAAACCTGTTAGCATCAGCAAGGTTTCCGACTTGACTTGAACCCCTGATTTATTGTCATATATAGCTATACCGCCTGCACTATATTAGACCATTCAACCACCTAGGCTATAAAAATATAGCTTTAGGTAACCAGGTCATTCCTCCTCGCAAGAAATCTAAAGTTGTAACATGGTACACGATGACTAGTGTGTTGGGTAGGAAATAAAAGAAGGATAAGGTTCATCATTGTTGGTATTCGGAATCATATATTCTACCTTTGCAGATCATCTTACCAGTACATTATCATTCATATTATATAGAGTTGCGTGCAACACTTGTATTTATATATTTATTTTACCTTTTGTATCTTATCTGTTGCAACCTTATCCTTCTTTTATCTATTTCCTACCCAAAACACTGTTCATCGTTTGTCATGTTACAACTCTAGATTTCCTACGATGAGGGAATGATCCAGTAACCGAAAGTTTTTTTTTCTTAGGTAGCCAAGTGGTCTAGAGTGCTGGACATAGTGGCGGTGTTGCCATAGATGACAATAAAGCAGGGGTTCAAATCCAGCCGAACACCTTGCTGGATTTTCCGATACTGACAGGTTTAAAAAGATGATTTTCATCACTGTTGGTATCCGGAGTCATATATTATACCTTTGCAGCTCACCTTACCAGTACATTACCATTCATATAAAGAACACTATTATATAATATATTCCTTATGTTTTCTATTAGTTTTGTCGTAGAGTTCGCAACACATCTTAAAAAAAAAATACAATTTCATTCCTTTGTCCTTCCCAATCATTTTCATGTTTGTCTTTCTTGCTTTGAAATTTTTACGGGGGTGGGTGGGGTTTCTTATTAATCCTTCAGGTTTCATGAATCTCCTGATTGTTGCTGTCTTCGTTATTATTCGGAAACTTTAAGAAAATGATATTTTACATAATTCATAATTGTTGAAATGCGTAATAGCACTTGTCAAATGACATATGGCAATTCAGAATTGTTGAAATGCTTCGGAGCATAAAATTTGAAATTGAAATGGTGCACATGGTATCGGTTTTACTCGATACTTCTTATAAAATTTTAACCCTAAAGCCTGATGTAAAAATGATCTTTATTTTCTTTGATTTTTGTTGGTTGTTATGACAACGATATTTAAATTTCAAAACAAAATATCCGGGTTGTCCGATTTTAAAGACATACCAATGAAAATGAGGGGGTATAGAATGTTATCTACGAGGAAAGAACTAAGCATTCCTCTTTCTTAAATTTCAAATATTATGGAAATCATTGATGCTAAGGTTACCATCTGCATTATTGTCAATAATCGTATGTAGTTTGGTTGATTTTACGTAAAAGATGCAGAAGAAGTGTAACCGACAAACTCCATTTTGACAATTTTAAGGTTAATATTCCGAATAATTCGCTGTGCATTCCGACAATACGAAATCCACAACTTTATAATATGATAATTATTCATGTAATGATTGGATAAAACCTGATAAAAGGAACAGGGGAGGTGCCGACATCTTTGATATACTAAATCTAACTCGGGCTAGACAAAACGCAGCATGAAACAACCAACTACACATTTAACTACACCGTCCCAAAAGCTGCTTAGTCAGGGATTTGTTCAACCTTTATTAATTTCATCCCTCAAGAACTTCTATGGTCGTCACCATAGCATCATGCTGTTAACTGAACAGGACATGCTTACCCTTCCGGAGCACCTGATGTCACTCTCAGTTTCACTGGAGTTCACGCTGTGAGTGCCTTTGTTCTGAATGTTGTAATTTCTGTTTCTGTGCTTTGCATCTGTCTAACGTTATTGTTTTTGCGTCAACGTCATTGTTTTCTGTGTTCTCGTTTTTGCTCTGTCTTTGGACTTCGAGTTTTGTGAACTTCACCCCTTTGTTCCTTCGGTATTCTACTGCTGTTATTTATACAATATTTTAGTGTCTTCAAATATGATCAGTAGAAAACAAAGTGCTGTCACAGGATATTCCTGGAGCAATGTTGGTCAAGTAAAATTAAACAATGACAGGAACTCGGGACAGCTGGTCTATGTACATGGTCATGCGCAAAAGCCAGCGGTATTTTCAAAAATTATAATTTTTTTATGTGGAATATTGGTGGAGCTCATGAAAAATTGCACGTTTTGTAACTAGAAACCAATGAAACGTCAGCGACCTCGCCTGCTCAAATCTACAAGAAGAAGACAGTATAAATCATATACAAAAAGTGAATCAATGAAAAAAATGATGCCAGGAAATTCCTTGTCAAAAATAGTGCATTTTGTAGCATGCGTGCAGGCAATCTTTTATTAAAAGATATGCCAACTCTTTTGCGATTTCCTTCAATGATTTCCTTCTAAACCAGAATGCACTCACAGAACAACAAAGACAAGAATCTTCAAAAATTAAAGGCAACGAGGATACCATGATAATATAAATAAAGATGGTAATAACAATTGCTAGTCATCATTATTGCATTTGGTCAAACACGTGCAAGCAATTACTTATAATAATGTATGGTTGAAGGTTGCCAATTTAGAAAAAAAACATGCAGGAGATCATTTATCAAAATATATGACGGGAAATTTGTAGTCAATTATACTGCATCAACCCCTGTAATCTTCCCTGAAAACAACTTTACTACCAAACATGCCAATGAGGCGAAATCTTACCTTGAAGTTGAGATATAAACCTTTCTTGCATAATGTGATATTGGCATACCTGTGACTGAAACTTTCAAAATGAAATGGCATTACGGTTTTAAATACCTTAATGATAAAATGATTGTGAATAACAAAATATCGAAGTTACCGTAAATTTAGGGTTTGCGTATGTCAATGAAAAATGACAATTGTCAAAAGAAAACAAGTTAGCGTGTACTATTTTTCAACAGGTCCAATCTTTGTTTTTCCCAAGTGGCAATCTTTGATAATGCGGAATCGCAAGTCATATTTAAAACGGAAGTATTAGTTGTCATCGGTGTTTCGTTTTTCGTTTGTTTTTTTTTTTTTCAAAGACATTCTCCCACGAAAACAGTGGACAAACAAACCCAACTTGGTCTCAATTGTCACCATGGGATTAACTTTCAAGTTTATGAATGTTCGGAGATCAACCAACATCTTTTGATTAACTAAAAATAAATCCCAGGTTTCTTTTTAGCTCACCTGACCCGAAGGGTCAGTGTGAGTGTGAGCAATTGCTATCACTTGGCGTCCGTCGTCAGTCCGTCCGTCCATCCGTCGTACGTCGTCCATCTGTCCGTTAAAATTTTCACATATCCATCTTCTCCTCTAAAATCACTGAAGCAAATTCAACCAAACTTTACAGGAATGATGTATGGAAGGTCCTTTACAAAGTTTGCTCATTTCGTTTCGATCCGAGAAAAAAACATGGCCGTCAGCGCGGAACTAAGGTTTAACATTGGACCCTATGAAAAAATCACATTTTCATCTTCTGCTATGAAAAGGCTGAAGCAAACTGAACCAAACGTTACAGGAATGATGTACTTAAGGTCCTAAAAAAAGATTGTTCTTTCGTTCCGATCCGATGAAAAACATGGCGGCCAGCATGGAGCATGGTTTGAAATAGGACCCTATGGGAAAATCACATTTTCATCTAGTCCTCTGAAATAACAGAAACAAATCCAATAAAACTTTACAGGAATGATGTTTGGAATGTCCTTTACAAAGATTGCTCATTTTCTCCAATCCGATAAAAAACATGGCCGCCAGCGCGGAACTTAAGTTTAACATTGAACCTATGGGAAAAAAATAATATTTTCATCTTCTGCTCTGAAACGGCTGAAGCCAATTGTACCAAACTTTACAGGAGTGATGTACTTAAGGTCCTTAACAAAGATGGCTCATTTTTTTCCGATCCAACGAAAAACATGGCCGCCAGCACGGAACATGGTTTAACCTAGGACCCTTTGGGTAAATTCCATTTTCATCTACTCCTCTGAAACAACTGGAGCAAATTCAACCAAACTTTACAGGAATGATGAATGGAAGGTCCTTTAATTACAATGATTGCTCATTTCGTTCTGATTCAATAAAAACATGGCTGCCAGTGTAGAACTTAAATTTAACATTGGACCCTTTGGGAAAAATCACATTTTCATCTTTTCCTTTGAAACTGTAGAAGCAAATTCAACCAAACTTTACAGAAAGGTCCTTAACAAAGATTGCTCAGTTTGTTACAATCCGTTAGAAAATATGGCTGCCAGCACGGGACAAAGTTTATCATCGGACCCTATGGGAAAATCACATTTTCATCTACTCTTCTGAAACCACTAAATTAATGCAAATTCAACCTAACTTTACAGGAATGATGACTAAAGGTATTTACAAAAATTGCACATTTCATTTCAATCCGACAAAAAACATTGCCTCAAGTGCAGAAGATAGTTTAACATTGGAGCCCAGTATTAGAAAACCATCCTTTTCATCATCTTTTCTCAAAACAATTAAAGCAAATTATACTGAATGTATAGAAGGATCTTGCAAAAATTACTGATTTCAATAGGATCAGACAAAACACACGGGTGCTAATTGAGAACATACCTAAACACCCTACCCCAATGGTCAAAAACATGATCATTTTTGGTCATGCGTGTCATAGAAGCGTTTTGTCAGGTGAGCGATACAGGCTCAGTCTCTGAGCCTCTAGTTTAGATGCTGATTTAGTGCAATAAAATATCTGATACAGGTTAACATAATCAGTATAATTAGGTCTACCTATTCTGGAATTTTGAAGAAATATGAAAAATATTCTTCGAATTATTGCCTTTTTTCCGTAAAATGTTCGGTTTCGCGTATAATATTTTGGAAAATGAAAGAATACAACATTTAAATACCCAAATGTTTAGCAAACCAAGAGAAAACAATATCGTGGAATTACCCAATGACAAAAACATTTATAAAAACATACATTTCTCTTGATTTATCACGGCAATTTTTTGCATTCCTTTTAGTCAATACAAGAAATCAAAGCGCTGTAACTCAAAAAAAAAAAAAAAAAAAAAAAAAAAAAAAATAAATAAATAAATAAATAAAAAAATAAATAAATCAAAAACAAAATTGTAATAATAACAAAAAATCGGTGTTACCTACTGTAAATTCTGTTTCTGCATATGGCTTTTCGCAACTTATGTCTCTTCAGTGCAGTTTCAAATCATAACATTTGAAATAATACCACAAACCAAAATTTGAAAACTATGATAGAGATCAAATAACCAAAAAAGAGATCTTTTTTAAAAACCTAATCCAGTTTAGGAGACATTCTCCTCAAATCTACGCAAAAACATTCTAAAGTTTTGATATTACAAGTTTCTAAATCAAATTGGTTGTCGGGTCAGCACAGAAGTACTTTATACCCTCGGCAACTTGCAGTCCACCAGCAGAGCCATTGGCCCAGTGGTAAATACTGCTAAAGATGTTTGAATAATGGAAAACAAAATGAAAAGTTCAATGACTTGAACAATATAAATAATTTTTCATAGCGTTTATCATGTAGTGTGATAGCGTGATGTCTAAGAGTTTAGAAAACCTGAATATTAGCCTTTTCTACAGGATTTCTTTCAGATTTTTGTCGACCTTAAGGAAGAGTCTTCATTATCATTATTATTTATCCAATTTTGCGCTGGAAAAACACCTAAAATCTATTACGTCTACAAAGTGTTTTATTGACGAAAATAACGTTTATTTATTTACAAACCTTTCTTCCGAACGTTATGATTCCCACAATTTATGACTAAAACATATTCTCCTTCCTTTGGCATGGAAAAACCTGTTGTTACTACATGCTTACCAAGGGAAAGAATTTGAACAAGATATTTGTTTCAATACTCTTCTGGTTGGGTTAATTTTAATGTACATCAAAAAAAAAAAAAAAAAAAAAATCGTACAGCTTTAAACGTACAGTGTACATGTATCGTCACCGCTTCATTTTATTACTGTTACTTTTTTTTATTTGTTTTAAATGATGAACCCAGTTAAACAGACAAAATCTAGAGTTTTTTTTAATTTCTTTTTTTTTATCATTATCATTTTTTTGCATTTTTTTTTTATTACAAAGGGGTATTTATAAAATAAAGTAAAATAAAATTACATAATCAAAATATGCATATTTTATAAAATTGTTGAAATATACCAATGTTATGATATCGTTCCTTTTTTGTGTTCAGAATAGAACATGTATGTGCATCTCAATGAGGTACATCGGTCGGTAATCTCCCTGTACCAAGTAAGTTATATATGGTCAAAGGGAAGATATTTTTTTAATATCAATATTAAGATAGCTATTATTATGCTAGTTAAAATTGTCTTTACCTTAACCATATATAACTAACTTGGTACAGGGAGATAACCGACCGATGTTCCTTATTCAATTAACGCTTACTGTTATGTAATGTGCAGATAATTATGCATTATAAACGTCATACAAACCATAGCTGTTACAATCCTTATATACCATGACACAAAAAAAATATATTAAACTATTGGACAATGATATAATAGGCATGAAAACCACAGACACACAGACATGTCTAACCGTTATTTACACTAACTGGGGATTTCCTGATCATTTGAGGTCGTTCACCTTTGCAAAAAAACAATGATGTTAGCTAACGCTTGTTTACTTCAAAAGTTGTTGTACATTTAAATTTCGAAAGATGTTTTTAATTGAAATTGGCAGAAAAAAAATCTTACAATTGAAAAAAGAAATCCAGAATCCGTTGTAAACAAGATATAAACATAAATTTATTTAAAATATTGAACTAGTGAATTAAAAGGATGTTTGGTCGTAGAAGAAGTACATGGCGTTAGGTACTACTATAAATGGGAACAAAACAATTATGCATCACTTCATTCCATTCAAACTGATTTCAAATGTTACAGACAGTCCATAGACCCACAATCAATGATTGGACAGTTTGTAAAATTGATATAAAAAGGTAATGCAATGAAACTAACTTAAATAAGTGTTTCTTTTTCTATTATTGTACTAATAATTTTGTCTTGATTGCTGACCGAGTGCGCCCAAGTTTGATGGATGTGAGCATACCCTGTTTTTGTGTGGTAGTCGGAAAAGGCTTACATGTAGTCTTTCTAAAATAATTTTAATTGTGTGGCAAAACAACACACTCACCATAGTTTGTTTAGTCCTTCTGTGAATTTTGATAAGAACAAACTCCTGCATGGGACAGGGTGCTTTAAACATTTCTTATCTTTACCATTTTCTCCCCTTATTGATGTCCAATCCTATTATATCTTATAAAGCGGAAAAACATGTATTGCTAATTTGGTGTAAGATTATTTTGTTGCAATTTAATCGATTAGTGCCCTGTGGTTGTTTATTAGTCTTTTTGTCGGGAAACAGTTGACAGCGGTTGTAAGAATACTTTACCGGTTACTTTTATTTTTGTTGACTATCCATGGCTAAAGAAACATGAATGAAGCGTTGCCCAACATCTCGAGATGAATTCCATTCAAACCGCTGCTTTAAGCCGTCTTGTACGTCCAATGATTATCGTTGAATACCTCCTGATGACTTCAAGATGAAGAACAACAATAAAACGTTGTTCCATTGCTTGGTTTTATTGAGTGGTTGTAGAGACATTGGCTCATGTGCATTTACCCCATATCCTTTCATTATAAATCTAACTAATCAATAAATCAATCTCTTTACTTCTGAAAAATATTGGACACAATATTATGGCTAATTTCGTATTTAAAATAAATGTGTAGATTATGTCATATACAAGTACATCCTGACCTAGAAAAAAAATTATTAAAACAACGCAATTAATGATGACTACGCGCTAAACGGACAAGTTAAGAAAATCTTTTTGATATCTGCGGCGTATAACACAAAAAAAAAATATGTACATAACCTACTGTTATGCGATGAACTTTTAGATTTGATATTCACTGACGATTTCGCAACACATCTGGAAAAAAAAACAATCAAAATAATATTTTTTATACAATTTCAACCCTCCTATCCGTCGTTGTCACTTATTTATTTTTGCTTAATTTTATTATTGTTATTTTTGTTCTTCTTTACCCTTCTTGTGCAGGGATGGTTCAGATTCTTGCTGTTTTTTAATTATTTAGAAAATTTAAGAAAATGTAATTGTACATACTATGGTTATGGTCTCATGTTCATTTACTCCATATCCTTTCGTAAAATACTAATAATTTAAAGTTGCTGAAATGCATTCAAAGTTAATTAATAGTAATTATCTCTGATCACTTGGAAAATTACATAAGGGCTGTCTGTAATGCATGCAGTAACTTTGGTATGGGTCGATGCCTCTGCTGGTGGGCTGTTAATTCCCGAGGGTATTCACCAGCCCAGTAGTCAGTACTTCGGTGTTGACCCGAAGCCGATTCTATTTGGAACCTTACAATATCTAAATTTTTGTAAATTTTGTTGAAAACTTAGGAGTAACTCCCTCATGCAAAGCTCCGTCCTAAGCTGATTTTGGCTTTACATTTAGATTTAATTGGTTATTTGTTCTCTGCAGTTTTTAATCATTTTAGAGTTGTTGCCTTCCAAATCTTAAGGTTTTATCTGCTCTGAAGAGACATAAGTTGTCGAAATGCGCATATGCAGAGGCTAAATTCACAGTAACTTCGGTATCTAGTTATATGTTACCACTGGGTCGATGCCTTTGCTGGTGTACTGGGTATACACTAGCCCAGTAGTCAGTACTTCGGTGCTGATCAGAAAGCTGATTCTATGTGGAACCTTACAAAATCTATTTTTTCTGTAAATTTTGTTGAATACTAAGGAGTGACTCCCTCATTTAAGCTCTATCCTTAGCTTGTTTTTGGCTTTACATTTATATTATATAGGTTATTTGTTCTCCATCAGTTTGCTAACATATTTGAATTGTGGCTTTCCAAATATTTATATTTTATCTGCATTAAAGGACATAAGTTGTCGAAATGCGAATATGCAGAAGCTAAATTCACAGTAACTTCAGTAATCATTTATTTAGAATCATGATTCTAAATATGCACTTATCGAATATGCTGTGTGTAATATTTTGTCTTTTGTAGAAATTAAACAAGTGGCTTGCACTTAATAGCCTGAATAGCTCACCTTGACCATAGCCAATTCATAAGGTCAAAAAATTTCTCTGTTAAGGGGTCTAATTTTCAAACTATGTAAACAAATTTTATGTTGTATGGTTCAACCTTAACTATTTTAAATATTACTTGCCATCTTGGACAAGCATTGATCTGCAGAACACAATTAAAGAGAGGATTAAGTATTGTGTCAATGTTTAAATCCAACCTTTCAAATTGTTTCAAAGAGATCTTCATATGTACTCCAATACTGAACCTTGTTCCCCATCGGGAGCAATCTTGGAGAAGATGCAGACTTGAAAGTCATTTTTAAGGAGACAAGATACATTTTTATTAACTGTGGTTCCAACTAGCCCAGTTGTGTCAGAAGAAAGATCTTTGAATGTTCTTTCCGTATGGTCCAACGTTTAACAATGTACCCTCTAGCAGTCATGTTTTGATGAGGGATTGCTACCAAAATACTTGGTCAACAACTAATTAGTAACTTTCATGCCATGTTGGGTTTCAGTGCACTATAAGAAGATGTTTGTATGCACTTCGCAATTTGGTCCAAAATTACAATTGGATGCCCGCTGGCGGCCATGTTGTATTACAGATCGGCACCAAAGTAACAATACTTGATAAGCACCTCATAATTAACTTTCTTGTCATGGTTTATTTCAATGCATTCAACGTTTCTCTAGAAGACTTTTGTATGCATTTACGTTAAGGTCAAATGTTTAACTAAATTCCCTGGCGGCTGTCATATTAGATGACAAACTATCGCGAAAGTAACAACACATGGTAATCATCTCACAAGTATCAATCATGCCATATAACTAAGCTTCCCGCTGGCCGTCATGGTGCATGACAAACTGTCACGAAAGTAACGACACTTGGTCAGCACTTCACAAGTATCATTCATGTCATATTCGGTTCAAATTCATTCAGCAGTTCCAGCAAAGATCTTAAGCATATTTGCATAAGGCCCAATGTTAAATCAAGTTCACTATTTGCGGCCATGTTGGTTGACGGGTTGGTACAAATAAACCACTTTATCATTACTACATAAACAGTTCGTACCAAGTTTGGTTCAAATCCATTAAGTGATTCCCAAAAAAATGTTGTTTAAACGAAAATTTTAAAGATGGACGACATACAACAGACGACTGACTCAAGGGATGACTAAAGACAACCCTAATTATCGCCAGTTTAGTCAATTAAAATGTATTGCTTCAAAACTAGTTCTCAAAATGCTTCGGAAATAGGCCAGTATCAAACTACGTTTTCTCCTGCGAAAAAAAAAGTGTCAAGAATAAACAAAAAAAAAACAGAGTCTCCCAGGAGCCTGTATCGCTCACCTGGCTTTCAGTTGCCACAATCAAGGTAACATTGTAAGTTAAACATTTGATCTTCAGTTTCTCAAACTTTCGTAGCTCAAACACTTCAATATCTTGAACAGTTTTTAAAGTCTGATCATGTTTTACTATATTTCTTTGTTGGGCTTTTTTGAAAAAAAAACGTTCTTGCTAAGGACCATTTTCGACACCAGTTTTGAAGTCGAGATGTCATTTTGTAAATGGCAGCCAACAAACAATTTTCAACATCGGTTTTGAAGTTGCAACATTAACATGTTAAACTATTAGCGTCATCGATCAGTCGCGTGACCAAAGTGGCTACCTGTGGATTGTCGTATTTTGTACATAGAAATATAACGATAGCTTGTAAAAAATAGAAAATACTAATGCTTAAAATTGCGTTCTTTAAAATGTACAACTATGTGCTTATTCTACATGACTTTCTCTTTCTTTCAGTATAATTTTTATGAGAATCGGAAGAGGTTGAGTCTCGTCAAAATTGATTCTAAAATTTCACATATTTTCACAGGTATTCCCTATTTAAGGCATTGTAAATATCGTATTTTCTGTGAAATATCCCCCTTTTATGACTAAATTGCGAGAGAACTAATACACTTTTCTAATTTGTACAACTATGTGGTGAAAATAGATAAAATAGGCTATCCGTCGGTATAATTCTTTTCACTTAAGATAAAGATCTTATCTCGTCAAAATCGACTTGAAAATCGTCATTTTCACTGATTCTACACCAGACAACAGGCAATATGGCGACATCTAGATTGTGATGACCAAACAATATTAATTGTCAATCATTATTTTTTGTCAATATTTTGAAATACAAATATTTTTAAAATTGAAAAATTTATAACTGTTTGAAATATAAAAACAATCTAAAATTTTTATTTTGAATAAAGTAGATTGTTTATGGTTCAGTTGTTTTATGACATTTTGACAGCCACCCCTGATGTTGATTGTGCCAATAAACAATTTTCACCTGTGATACCTGTTGCTTAAATAATGTAAGAATTACCTGATGATGATATATGCACCACGTGTGTAACAAATTCGTGTGTTGTGTAGTCAACGGCTATATAATTTATATTTTGAAGCATTTGCTTATTTTCGTTACGTGTTTAGTCCCAATTATTATTTCATAATTATAATGCTTTAGGGAGGTTATTTCTTTAATTGTTGCATTTTATTAACCATATGTAACATTTAAAAATATTTTAAAAATTTACAAATAATATAATATACCACGACAATCGCGTATCGTTTACTCGTTAAATAATATACAGGTACCAGTACAATTCACGTATACCAGTTCGCCATTGACTGACAGAGTTACATTTCCTAAAAAAGTCGGTAATAGCTTAGAATGTATCTTCTTGGAAATCAAATTTCATTGAAATCAGACAATGTAGAATTTCCCCGCTTTTTTTTGGCGGCCATTTTAAAAATGGCGGTCAAAGAATAATTTTTAACATCAGTTTTAAAGTAACGACATCAAGACCAATTTGGAAACCAAATGTCATTGAAATAGGACAATGATGAATTTTCCCGCCTTTTTTGGTGGCCATTTTGAAAATGGCGGTCAACGAACAATTTTCAACACCGGTTTTGAAGTCGCAACATCAATATCTATTTGAAACCAAATTTCATTGAAATCGGACAATGTGGAATTTTCCCGCCTTTTTTTATGACCATTTTGAAAATGGCGGTCATCAAACAATTTTCAACACCAGTTTTGAAGCCAAATTTTTTTGAAATCGGACAACAATGAATTGTCCCGCCTTTTTTGTTGGCCATTTTGAAAATAGCTGTCAACAAATAATTTTCAACACCGATTTTGAAGTCGCAACATCAATATCTATTTGGAAACCAAATTTCATTGAAATCGGACAATGTTGAATTTTCCCGCCTTTTTTGGCGGCCATTTTGAAAATGGCGGTCAAGGAACAACTTTCAACATCAGTTGTGAAGTCGCCACAGCATGGCAAACATTTCATCAATTTAAACTTAACCTTCATCTTCTATAGTTTTGGAAATAAAAGATGAAAATTACGAAAATCTTTAAAATTCGGTGAAAAAAGGGCAACAACTCCCACAATGGTTTATGGATTTTCTTCAAAATTTCAGGGTGGGTAGATCTTGATATGCTGAACATTTTTGCAATTTACACTTAACCTCTATCTGTTACACTTTTTGAAATAAAAAAATGCAAAAATTTTGAAAATTTAACGGAAAAGGGACTATATCTCTGAGATAGGCTTCAGATTTTCTTCAAAATTGCACAGTGGATAGATCTCATCATGCTGATCATTTTTACTGCATGTCAGATTTTCGATATCTGTAACGGTTTTCGAGTTATTAGCCAAAAACTGCAATTTACCCCTATGTTCTATTTTTTGCAGTGGTGGCCAGAGGGACAAACTGAACATTAGTTTGAGAAGCCATACCCTGATGATGATTCAGGCCAAGTTTGGTTTAATTTGGCTCAGCGGTTTCAGAGGAGAATATGTTTGAAATTGTTGACGGACAGACGGACNAAAAAAAAAAAAAAAAAAACAAAAAAAGAAAACAAACAAACAAACAAAGATGGCGTAAAGTTGATTGGTCCAATAACCCATTTTTGCAACACAGTTTTAGTCGTTCATTTAGCAAATACATGTACATATAGAGGAAAGTTGGTAAACAATATAATTGCATTTGGTATCACTCTTTAAGGCTATCATTTATTAGACTTTTGTTGGTGTATATCAAATTAAAATGGACACATACACACTAACATACACAAAAACACAAATCACCAAACAATGCGAGGCGACGACAACAAAAATAAAGATTGCAGGACGTTGCTTAGTTGCTTATCAACAATATTGCATTTGGTAATACACCTGCAGGCAGTCATTTATCAAAAATATCGCAGAAATTTGCTTGTCAACCATATTGCAACAATTCCAGTTTGATTAACTGAAAGCAAAATGACTGCTTATCATTCTAGGAAGATGATGTCTTACTTTGAAGTTGAGAGTTTCATTTTTCCTTGTTTTAAATACTGGCATGATGTGAAAATGGATTCTATTTCACTGCCAGTTTTCAAAATGAAATTGCATTGCGATTTTACATTACAGTAATGCCAAAATGATAGCAAAAAATGACAATTTTGCAAAACATGACCATCGTCAAATAAGAACAACTAAGCATCTGCTACATCGGAAATGTGCAACTTCCCTGTTCAAAGACAAACATCTTCTTGAATCAAAGAACTGGAGAAGTAGGGATTGTTTTGCGTTCTTTAGCAGCATTAACTGGTGAAATATATTTTGGGATAAAGAATTATGAAATAACCAGACTGAGTGTAAATTTTATCTTTTTGTTATGAATGATAGCATTGGTTTACGCTACTTGAGCTGACCTATATAGTCACATGGCACATAGGGAGAGGAACTAACGATTATTTTTTCTCAGATTTGCTGCAAATCACTTTGATCATTTAATTATTTCCATGTTTACAAATTTCAGAGGGGATGAAATTTAAAAAGGTCTTTAAGACTGTGCAAACATGTATAAGTAATCAGTTTAATTATAAAATATGCAAAGTAGGCGAAAATACACAAAGTTAATTGATACCATTTTAATGATGTACATAATGTAGTCAATGAAAGAATGAACGCTTACTAAAAAGTTGTAAATTGCTAGATCCTTTAAACCGTTTGATACATTAAATTGATTTTAACAATGCATTGTAACATGATGACCCTCTACCGGATGTGATATAATTTAGAAACAAATTGTTGATTGTTAGTTTTTGCAAAGCGTTTATTCAACCAATTTGATGTTCATGGTACATAGTAACACGATGACCCACAATTAGATGTCATATTAAACGGTAACACCATTAATCCCAGATTGCAACCAACAGAAATCTGTCGTCAGAAATTGAGGCTATTGGCAACTTTGAAACTTCTTTATACACCAATTGTAACAGGATGGTAATCTACCAAATGTATGTTTTCAGTGCAGATCATTAGACTGAAATGCGGCCAACCCAGAACTTACATTAGACCACTAGCCAAGTAAGTGATACAGGCTCAAGTGAGCCTTTGGTTTATCAGGCGATCGCCAAAAGACTTAATATGCAAATATGTTAAATTCGGTGGTGTCCGAGGAGATGCTTATTCAAAACTTTACGATAGACGAAGAGAAGTACGGACGACCCACGCCAAGAAAGGTAAAAGCACATACTTCGTGTAGTCAGATAAGCACAAAATCAAAACATATGATATCCTGATTTCATAGAAAAAAAAAGAAGGGAACAAAGAGAAATATGAGACACATAGGATGATTCTCTCAGTATCAGTAGAATAAATACGTACGTTAATACAAAAATAGCGAGTCTACGACCTTTCAATAGCAATTACTTTTAAGTTGCTACCGGACACTACCGCATTAGAAGGGGAGGTTTGGCATGCCATTAAAACCGGTTCAACCCACCATTTCTTTTTAAATGTCTGTGCCAAGTCAGAACCATAGCTGTCGACATTTTTTGTCTTTTTATCTCATGAATTTCAGCGCTTTACAACTCTATTCGTATTTTTGTTATTACCCAAAATTTAGCTCTTAGAAAATAATACTGATGAAGATAAATGTGAACCAATACATTGTATGTCGTTTGGAGCATTGGCAAAAACAAATTGAAATAAAGAATTCATTCGGAATGAGTAAATTTAAAATACATTTACATTCTCTGCCATTTATATTTAAGCAATACTCAAATATTTTGTATGAAAAACAACACGATAGAAGCCTTTCCTGGAATCAGCAACGAAAGGATAAAGGTAAAATAATCCAACTGATTATATCAATACATAAAAATGGCATTGAATTCAGAATGACTACGGTTTTAATCAATTTAATGTGATTTGTACTGCATAAATAAGAATAAATTTTAAAAATAATGAAAAAATGAGATTTCATAGCCATAGTCAGGATGTTTACTATAGAATAACAAATTTGAAAGCATGTAGAGTTAATTTTACGATTGGAAGATAGAGAGTTTTTTTTTTCAACAAGCCCGTCTTTTTCGTCGTCCAGATTTGTCCATGATGTTACTAGATGATTGCCAACATATTCTTTTTCCTGGTCCGACACCGTACTTTTTGTCAACATGGCCTGCTTTCATCAAGTCAGAAATAGTTTTTCCACTCGTGGACTTTGAACCTGTCTTTTTCCATCTGCAATATAAATCAAATATTCTACGTGTTATAGTAAAAAGGTGACTAATATAATATGAGTTACACGAACTCCACCTGAAATAAAGATTCTCAATTTCTTTTTCGTGTATTACGTTAATATCTTTATTTGTCATCATGGTTTAAGTTTCCTGGTCGATGCGAGAAATACATGATTGTGTAATCTCCAGAGAAAGTGTTTTCGGTAAATGATTTGTTTTAATTAAATAATGACGTCACATTATTTCCCGTCTTCCTGATGACGTCACTCTCTAAGAGAAAAATATTACATCATCCTAAGAAAGGGCCATGTTTTTGTTTAAATACCGCCTTAAATGTATCATAGAAACACAATTTTCAATCATATCTCTTAAGGAACGACATTGTCGTTATCTCGATAATTATGTTTCACATCGCGTTTTAGTAGAGAATAATAGGATCTTGCATAAGGTCATATTAAAGATCGGGCTATCATTCACAAGTGTAAGAAATTTCGTCTTTTCTCGAGTGGAGCGTAGCGGAACGAGAGGAAAAGACGTATAATTTCTTACACGAGTGAAAGATATCCCGATCTTTAATTTTGATCTAATGCAAGTGCCTATTTCTTCCGTAAAAAGCGAAAAGAAACGTCCGGAAACCTTTACTGTTTGAACAACGTTGTCGCCATTTGAGTATTCTTTACATTGTGACGTCAGATGTTTTATGACGTTAAGTCATGGTTACAATTGTTGTATCACAAAAATCAAAACGTCTGGTTGGTCATTTACCGGTGTGAGATGAGGTCGCGTGCATCGATCTCACATGGGTCATCTCCCACCGTAAACCATCATTTACGGAAGAAATATAATATCTCACTCGATGCAGACGTAATATCTAAAAATCTTAAATCTAGCTTGTTAATTTTTCACATTTTCAAGTTTGAGATTTACCAATAACTTTAAAACCACCGAGATCTGAAAAGTCGAGGACAGTGTAAGAGATTGTTTCTCTTAATAAGAAAGAACCGAAGTTACCGTAAATTCGACACTTTGCTTAAGTGAAGATCATATCAAATATTTTGGAAGACATTAAAAAACAAACAAACAAAAAGTTCTTAGTTCCTCTTGTGTTTATTTGATTTGTAAAGTGATCCCCGAAGTGTTCATCTTTTGATTTCCGCCATCATTTCTACCATCGTTGCTATAAGTATCATTGCACCATTCGATTATATGATTTAGTAGAATATTTAACGTGTAAATCGAGAGATTTTAGTAGTAAAAAAAAAACAAAACTTAATTTTTCAAACAAAATTAAGATTGCAAGTTCATCCACATTCGGACTTTATTTTAGAAACTGACACAAAACATTTATTCGTCATTGGCAATCAGCTTCTTATAACAAACCAATCATCATGTAAAATTACCGATTTTTCAAACACTCCTTGAGAATTGTTAAATATGAACAAGGTTTTTTTCATTGTATCCATTCACAAACCATACATAGTGCATATGACAGATAAAAAAATCTGTGAATCCTTGAATAAAAACTAATGATGTGCTCACTAGTAATTTGATATGAAAATTAATACGTAAATTCGTCAGTTTTGTTATCAAAATTTGTTGAACTCTGAAAAGTTTTATATAATTTACTTCATATTTGAACAGATGGGGTCTTTGTGAGTACGCAGTGAAACTACTTCTTCTCTTATGATACTTACTGGTTCGACATATGCTTTGCATTAGTCAAAACTGTACTTGAAGCCTTTCCATAGCCAGGTCCTTTATGTATTAGCCATCTGTCACCATTTTTTGTTGTTGCAACAACACCAGTATGCTTGAAGCCACCCTTTCCAAGCACTCCCGATAACGGTCTATAAAACAAGTGGCAAAGTTTGTTTTATTCAAATTATATTACAGCAGTTTCATTTGCTGCACATACACTTCATATATACATATAAATATTTGAAATGTTAGTTCCAGTCCTAACTTGGACAGTAATAACTCTTGCATACAAGTCTATATGTTACAGTTTTAAATTCGTTACGCGAGATCTAGCATCAATAATGCTAACATAAGACATAGTTATCCCCGTGACTGCCTTATTAATCATGACATCAAAAAAAAAATAACAATAATAATAAATAAAATAAAAAAATAACGTCTCGTCTGATCTTTCATTTTTTTTTCAAAAAGATATCGTCCCTTATGGGACAATTTTAAAGTTTTGGCTATAAATTGACTAAAATCTTCGGATGAAGGACAAGAAGGATTGACAAACGCGCACACGGCCATAGAACTTAAGTTCATATAATAATTCAATGTTTGCACGCAAAGTTTTAAAAAGAAGCTAAAGCACTTTTGATATTAAACTAATATAAAAGTTGTGAAGCGAATAATAGATTACAGATTACAAAACCATAACGTATTTTATTTGTACTATAAAAGATAGGAAGGTGTCATACGCTTTTGTATTAGGATAACATGTCTGTTCATGGGGAACAAAACATAGAAAGTCGATTTCAGGATCCATTTGTTTTAATTTACAAAAACACAAAAAATAATCTTACAACGCGGCCACACGTGATAAAAAAAGGTAAACACGCTGCACCAAGATAGACAGATACCACCCTGATACGCAGTTGGTTCTCGTTTATTCTTACAATGTATCTCACTGTTAACTACATTGGCATACCTAGAGTAGCTTTCGACTTTTTTAACTGGGGAGTTGTAAAGGTTGGTCAATCTTTTCTTGTTCAGATCATATGAGTACTGAAATAAATTAAAATTTTACTCCATATTGTAAATGATAATCTTTATTTCGTTATAGTGATAAAGGTAATTTAAAATGTTGCAGTGATAATGGTTATTTGGTTAAAATTGTTGACACATCTACAATATGAATGATGACCTGAGAAATAACTGGGCGTGAGAAACAACGTTTTCAAAAGAAAAACACTGGAAAACCTTTGTCTTCTTTACTTAGAATTTCTTAAACACTCTTTTCTATGATAATCTCTTAAAATGAAATTGCACTACCTCTTCATATTTGTTTATCGAGTAAAATATAGTGTTTGTCATGTTCAAAAAAGTTTTGCACGTTACATTGTATTCCATGAAATGTTTATTATTGTTTTATTGGGCTTTGTAGCACCCGATTTCTTGTTGTCTCGACGTCAATTGTGTGTTTGCCTTATTTAGTTTTACGACGTAGGACATTTTATTATCTATGCGTTATGTGTGTGTTTGTTTTATTCAGCTTTACGACATCCGACTTTTTGCTATCTATGCGTCATTAGTATGTTTGTTTTCTTTTCTTTACGACATTCGAGTTTTTGTTATCTCTGTGGCATTTGTAAATTTTTTTCACTCAGCTCTACCATGTTTACGACATTTAACTTTTTCTATTATCTCTGTGTAATGAGACTTTCCTTCTTAACTAATCTTTACGATATCCAACTATTTGGTATCTTTGCGGCATTAGGTTTGTCTGTTTCCCTAAGCTTTCTGTCATTTTTATGTGTAATAAGTATGTCTCTGTGTGTTCTCTTACTTCTTCAAAAATATCTTGTCATATGGACATTTTTGAAATTATTCAAAGTGGTAATGAAATACCTGTTTAGGTTTTGAGTTCCTAGATCCCGAAAACCATCTTCTTCTGGAACTTGAACTTGACCTTGATCTTGACCTAGAACGCTGTTTAATATAAATAGGGTTACTGTTTAGATATTATGCTTGCAAACAAATCAGACTGAAATTAATGCAAAGGCTGGGGACACAGAGACAACGTACATGGAGACAGATTCAACAATAAGGACGTACAAAATGGTTCTATATCTCTTAATCAATTTCAAAACTTCTTGGTATGTAAATCTTACCTAGAAATTGTTTTTAACGAAAATCTATGACGCTTCAAAACATTTCAAATCAAAATGAAAATGCAGGCATATATTATAGGAGTGGTAATTTAAGTCTTAATCAGATATACAAATCTCCGAACAAAATAAAAAAGCAGGCTTTAAGACATATGTTGTCAAAAAATTAATAATAAATATAAAATCCAATACGTACTCCGCCTCTACTCCACCAGGCCTCTAGATCTACTACAAAGAGGCAGACTAGGAGTAATAAAACAAACCAAGCGTATTTCATTGTAAATCTTGATACCCTGAAAATAACATATAGAATGTAAGCAATCTTTATCGAAAAGTAAATTTCTACAGTGTCAATTAATTGAATATAGGGACTGGAACTCCACTCCCACCAGATATAATATTTTTGCCAATGCACATACCATATAAAGCTGCCAAAAGACTTTGTAATATAAAATACAGTGACTAGACACAAGTATTACAACAATATAATTGTCCTTTTTCGCTATAATAGTATAAATATAAGTTAGGTTCGTCCTAATGACAAGCCTTGGTTTAACTCTTAATTAAGGAAAGCAATTAAATTAAGAAATAGGTTACGTGGAATGTCAAGAAGGAATCCAACCCTTAATAATGTTAATAAATATAAGTCCCAGCGGAACAGAGAAAATAATATGAAAAAGCATGCCTGTGAACAATTTTTCTTGTCAGCTGATGAGGTCGTTGACACATATATTAAAAAAGATTCGAAAGCATATTGGTCCTTGATAAAAAGACTCATGAAAGGGGGTGGTAAGTCGCACAGCATCCCTCTACTTTTAGATAGCACGACTGATGAACTGGTGCAAGATGATAAGGAAAAAGCTGACATAATTAATAAGTATTTTTGTTCCATTTCGTCTGTCAATGATGCTAATTATAACCCCCCTGACACCCCGTCCAGGACTGACGAAATTTTTGATAATATTATTATTACCGAAGAAAATATTAAAGATGTGCTAAAGACCCTTAAAACTGGTTAAGCCTGTGGTATTGATACTTAAGTCACCAGATGCTCAAAGGAACTGCAGATTCAATGCATATTCCCCTATTAATACTTTTCAATGCATCCTCACAACGTGGAATTTTTCCATCTAAATGGAAACTTGCTAGAGTAATGCCCATATTTAAAAAGGATGACAAATCGAATCCATCTAATTACAGACCAATCTCGTTACTCAGCTGTGTTGGCAAGGTGATGGAAAGAGTTGTATATAAATCAATTTATAATTAAATTTTTAATCATTCATTATTATACCCTTATCAATCTGGATTCCTCTCGGGTCATTCCACGGTATATCAACTGATTGAACTATACCATAAAGTATGTATTAATCTTGATGAGAAAATGTCAACAGTATTAATATTTTGTGATATATCAAAGGCATTTGATAGAGTGTGGCATCGGGGCCTCTTAGTTAAATTGAAATCATGTGTTTACTCGCCTGGATTAGTGACTATATAAATGAAAGGAAACAAATTGTGATTTTAAATGATGAAACGTCTTCTGTTGGTTGTATCAAAGCTGGTGTTCCACAAGGTTCTGAATTGGGCCCTGTTGTTTTTGTTGTATATTAATGATATAACTGATATTTTAGGAAATATTGCAAGATTATTTGCTGATGACACCTCTCTACAGTACTATGGTAATGACCTTAATGTTGTTGAACCAGAAATCAATCATGACTTGTCTAAAATAAGTGAATAGTCAAAGAGATGGTTGGTCGATTGTAACCCAAACAAAACCAAATCATTGATAATATCAAACGTACCCTACCATGAGCCAGAATTTAAATTTGACAATGAAAAAGTCGAAATTGTTAAAAGTCATAAGCATTTGGGAATTACCTTTTCATCTAATGGCAACTGGACAACACATATTGAAAATGTAATAAAATCAGCAACAAAACAAATCAGCGCACTACGAAAACTTAAATATATTCTATCTTCTAAAGGTTTATCGAATATCTTCCTGACCTATATAAGACCTCTGCTTGAGTATGCGTGTGAAGTATGGGATGGGTGTCTCGAGAGGGAAATTGATCAGTTGGAAAAAGTTCAGTTGGAAGCAGCAAGAATTGTTACAGGACTTACAAAGTTTGCAAGTAGGGAAGCTCTTTATTTTGAAACTGGATGGGATACATAGTTGAAAGACGTAAAAAAAAATATGTACTTTTTATAAAATGCACAATAAATTATGCCCTGAATACCTGTCCGACCTTTTACCCCCTCAAATTTCAGAAACAAATGAGTATAATTTGCGAAACCGTAATAATTATTCCCAAGTAAGAACCAGATTGGAATTATCAAAAAAATCATTTATCCCTTCTACAATTTCTTCTTGGAACAATTTAGATATTTCTATTCGAAATCTACGCACTGTTACTGCATTCAAAACCAAACTAAAAACGCAAGGTTTCAAACCACCAGAGTACTATAGAGAGGGGTCCAGAAAACTAAGTATACTACATACTAGGTTGCGTCACCAATGTAGTCCTCTTAAAGCTGATTTACTCAGAGTTAATCTAGTTCTTAATTCAGCATGTACTTGTGGGGCACCATATGAGGATGCAATTCACTATTTTCTTGAGTGTTCCTTGTATCAAAACCAGAGAGAATTACTTTTTTCCCATTTTAGAAATATTGACCTAAATATCGAAACATTACTATTTGGTAACGATGGAATGAATACACGTGTCAATTGTAAAATTTTTATAAACCAAACAAAAAGATTCGAAACTGATCAATAAAGTCTACATTCTCATGTACATTTTCATTTTCTTTTACGTTTATTATCAATTTTTTTCATATTTTCGTTAATTTCATGTTTATTTGTACTTTCTGTTTTCTTACATCAGACTTTCATGCTGTTTTTTTTTACTTGCAGTACTGTTTGTTATATTTATGTAATGTTTTAGGAGAGGACAGTTACTAAGTCGGGAAAACTTGTAGTCCGATCCTTTTGCTTTTTATGCAATAAAATAGTATAAAGTATAAACAATAAGTTAAAAAATGACGACGAGCATTAAAAATAACTAAATAAAATTTAGGAAGATTAAATAGAAAAATAGGAAAACAGGAAAAGAGGGGAAAATGTAGGATTGAGGACTGAAGAAAGGGAAAAGACAAAGTTATAAATAATGATATCTAAGATTTTTACAAACCTGAGGGATTGAATTTGACAGTAAAGTTTAAATAATTGTACATCAGATATTATTTCTAAAGAAAAGTTTTAGCTTGATATAATTAATAATTTTGAAAATTTAAAGTGGACATTCCACAATATGAACATTGTTTTCTCAAGGCTTACCACAATTTCTCAAGAAATTAATTTTGTGCTATATTAACAATATGTATGTCAGCATTCTATATCCTGCAATTGTTTCCAAGTCAAGTATGACTATTTTTTGTTGCTCTAATTGAAATAGATTGATGGTATATCTTAGTGGTTTATCTTGTGATTTCATATTCCGTTAAAGACATTGATATTCGGGGAATTTTTATAGCTGCCAATCTCTGATAGAGAGAAAGTTTTTTTTTTTTATTTTTCAATCGACAGTTGCATAAATGACAGGTTCTATACGTGAAGCAGGTCATGCTTATACATTTCCGGATTACCTGATGATACCTCAAGTTCTAAGGGGGCTCACACTGCTATTGCTTTCGTTTGTGGCGTTCTTGCACTTGTTTATTTGTTTTGTCTCTGTCATGCTGTCTCAATTCACTTGAAGACATGAAAACTAATTAAGCAATAACAGTACATTATTTGAATATCCGAGGGCGTCAATCGCAGATTTGACGGTCAAAATGCAGTTTACAGGCGACGCGTAGCGGGGCCTGTAAATGGATATTTTGACCGTCAAATCAAGATTGACGCCCTCGAGTATTCAAATAATGTACTGTTTTTGCGATTGTAATGCAATTAACAACCATTAATTGCTTTCATGTTCTTTTTTTAACTTGTGTATTTGTAACCATACTAGGAACCAGACTAAACATGGAACCTACCATGTCCCAGGTGTGTAGATGGTGGAATTAACGGTCAGTTCTGACCATTCAAAACTTTCGCTATATAAACGTTGCATTACAATTAATAATATGGGGGCATTTTGATTCTGTATTTTTGACGTTGTAGTAATATTTGCCGACCGATTTCTTAAGAAATGGGTTCACTACTTACAAAAAGTAGCAAACTAGTTACAATTCTACAGCCCTTGATTCTTGAGTACTGAACACTTCCAAAATTTCACAAGCATACTCAATTAACGGTCGAATAAATATTCAATGAATTCGAGAAAGATCATTTTTACTTAACATTATATTAATGAGCATGATATCTAAAAGACGTAAGCAGATAAGCCTTTAAAAACTGGATTTCATTCATATACTAAGAGGCGTAAAAAGGACTTTCATTGGTATTATTATTTTCCGAACATCAGTGCTCAGAAACGGAATTACATACTAGTGTTTCTTTACAGGTGTAATTTCCGGAGTTTTTATTAAATGCATACTTTTTGCGCCTCTCTATCATTTAAAAAAAGGAATGATTTACCTTCTTTTTGATAAAAAAAAAAACTGTTGCTCCTGTCCTTCTTGGGAATGGAGTAGTATTATGAGAATATTTTTTTTTAAATTTAATACGTATTTTGTAAAAGTTCTTAAAATAAACCCGTAAAAGGTCCTACACAGCTGACATATCTGTATTTTTCTTTTCTATTCAATTTTTTGGTGCATCACCAAGTTGAAAACCAGGTATAAAGATAAGGATATTGATAAAAAAGGGGGGGGAAGGGCGAGAAATGCAGTTTTTTTGGTTAAAGATATCCTATAAAACACTAAGATAATAAATTAAAGATGAGACTTACTGTTATGTCTTATGTAGATTCAGTGTAAATTTCATACAAACCATACAAAAATGTAACTGCCACAATCTATATATACCATCAAACAAAAACCTGATATTATACTATTGGGCAAATCATAAGAGGCATAAAAAAACCACTTGTGAAGGCTGATAACACGGAAGGATTGTCTGGTCATTTTGAGGTCGTTTTATTTTCCGAAAATCGAATTGAAGTATTTACTACGTAGTTCTGTCTTAAAAGATTATTAAAGCATCCCACCCCCTGTTGTATATTATATTTATTAATACACACATGTAGATGTAAAAGCTAGTAAGTTGCTGTCAATTTAAGAGAAGACTGAAAGAATACAAATTCAAAACCTGATGAAAGAGCAAATTTAAAATACTTTTTTTTAATGATTAAACTCGCTAGTTCATCCTATATTATAACCATAGAAAGAGTTACTACTACATGTACCAGTGTGAATTGAAGGGTCTTGAAATAAGTAGTCAAATGAAAACAACATTTAATTCACTAAAACTGTTTAAAGAATGCAAAAAATCTAGTATTATAATTCATTCGTAATTATATAAAAAAGACAACATAATGCATTACCTTTCTTCTGAGGATTCCGCCTATAATACTGACAAGGTACGTCCACGGTTGATGGGTAGGAGAATACTCTGTCTATGCAGGATACTAAGGTCTTAATACTACTCTACGTCTGAACGATTGAATCAAAACGCATTGATGCATTATATGTACTGGTATCCAAGAGTTTTTCTTATCTATTTTTTGTTTTTCTAAATTATATAGATATTTTATATGATATTTTTGTATCTTACTATTTAAATACAATACCACTGGAACGATACCTCAGCCGTTGTACTGTTAGTTCCAAGGTTACCAATAGAACAGTTATCCATACTTTGAGCTGGCTAGAAAATTAATACTCAGAAAAGCTACAATATCAAAAATACAAAAAATAATACAAAAATACTCAAATTCCATAATAAACAATAAATTTTTGTTCCGCTTTTCAAGTGTTTTCAGGAGTAATCTCTTACCAGAAGCTCTAGAATCAAATAATATGGAAAGCCATAATCCAAAAATTGTCAGAAAGAAGAGCTTATTGCCATATCTCGTGTAAAGTCATCTATCCGTCGTTTATTAAACATTGCATGTTCTCTTACAGTTTTTTCCATATCTTTTATTTACGGTCTTCTAGATGTTGAATTTATGTGCATTGAAGAGACATAATTTATCTTGAATACTACGGGAATTTCATAATTTGTTTTTGTTTATTTTTTTAATATTTTGTTTGTTTGTTTGTTTTGTTTTTGTTTATTTTTTTAATATTTTGTTTGTTTGTTTGTTTTGTTTTTGTTTGTTTTTGTTTTTGTGTTTTACTTTCGCAAGTTTAAGCCCATTAATTGCTTAATAATTGGAATTTTGGAATAATAACAATTACGTTATTCCGTGCGTCAAACAACACTGCCTTGAAGAAGGAAGTTAATATGGTATACATGCATGAAGTACTAAATAGGAAGACCTTAGTATTTCAAGTAGCTCTACTTACTGCATTGTAAATGGGATAAACACATTTATAAGGAAGATATAAGAGAGAGAATAATATCCTGTAATTAAAACTGTATAATGATTTCTACTTGTAAATTTAATAATGGAGCTAATAGTCTTGATGCAACTCCATTATGCTAACAGGACCTTTGAAGCACGTACGACTTCAATTCAACATCAATGCCCTCTTAAAAGGCTGCAATTTTTTTTTTTTCTGGATATCAGTTAAGTTGCAATTGAGCTGTTTGTGAATTAGAACATAGTTTGATTTTAAAATCGTCATTATTTAATGCCGAATGATAACAAAGTATAGATTGAAGACAAATAATAAGGTTCTAAGCAGTTTTTCAAAGCATTAAACCAAAGTGGAGATGACCATGTATTTCGATTCAATTGTCTTACAAATGTATGAAAACTTGAAGCAACTGTGACAGCAAGATTTCAAATTTCGTCTTGGTTTTTGAAATCAGACAAAATATGTGAAGGAAAAGAGCGTACTTACTGTATTCATGTTCAGGAAAATAAAATTAAGAAATTTCACTATTTCGCTACTATTTCGTTTGAACTTATATAGTCGTTTCGAATTTATGCACTGAAATTCTGAGGTAAAAAGTATTTTATTTGGAACTTAATTCCATGGTTTTAGCAAACTACGAGAACAACGAAAATTAAAACCCCACGAACAATATTCCTTTCACATTATTTTTAAAAAGATCTTTGTCTTTTAACTGACATTTCCTGATTGGATATATGGCTCATATACTAGTGAGTCCACGAGGGTTTTTATACCAGCTGATACTTGAACAAAGTTGCGAGTCTACATGTTTTTGCATCAGTAACCGCGTTTGGACTCACGACACTGATCCAGAGTTTTTGTACCATATATCCCAACAGGAAATGTCAGTAAATAGACAAATACAACAATTTTCCACAAAAAATTGCAATGTGTGCATTCGCCTACAGTCAACAACTTTCCTGTTTGCCCAGGGTCGATTCTGTTAATTCACCCACATTCTGGTTCACACGGTGTCAATTCGCCACAATATATATGGTGTTATTATTTGGCATACTTTTTGCAACACATTTAAGTGTACAGAGTACAGAATGGGTAGGGCTACCGTTTTCTATTGTAATAATAAAAATGATGAAAAAGCTTATATTGGTATTTCTTTGTTTCAGGGATTTTAACTAAAATATATTACGAAATCTGTACAAATGCCGTACTAATTAAGGTAATAATTGAAAAAAGAAAAGAAATCGCATCAGACAGAAGTTGCTTCCGTAACAAATTAAATAATATTCAGCTTTAAAGAACAAACCATGAAAGCAATTTTCGTTCATTCCTATCCAAATATGATTAATTATATAATTTTTAACAAGTGTCAATCAAAATTTACATGATTTATTCTGTAATAACACAAATCAATGCAAATTGCCAATCAAATAAGTTGATAATATTACTTATCTAATTATTTGATCAACAATTTTAAATCGGCAATCATTGCTAAATCTACTCACATGAATGTTCAAATCAACATGTTTATTATGTACATGTAAATATGTAATTAGCGTGTCATGTTAAATGTGAAGTAAACAAACCAAACTATAATGTGTAGGGAACAGACCCACTTGGTTGGCAAACAAACCTGTATCCTCAAAATGTTCCCCCATAGTGTTCGAGCTGTAGTGATTACATTTTTCGCAAATCATGTCCTTTCCTAACTGCATAGCCATAGGTTTTTTGGTGCAGGTGCCAATATTTTTTATACTTGATTGAATTGATGTACTATGTGAAAATGTAATGATTTGTTACGAATGACAACAAAAAAGCATACCCAATAAAATTTGTTGCCAGTCAGCCAGTGGAATAATATTATATTTGTTTTAGTGAACTTTCTGTCACCTCCTGTGCAATAAATACATGCATATTTTTACAGCCATGACTGGCTTCTTGCAGAAGAAAAAATATACAGTGAAACCTGTCTAAACCGAACCTGTTTGGGACTGAAGATTTTTTAAACAGGTGTTCGGTTTATACAGGTTCAAAATATATATAGAAATTGAGAGAAAGGGTCTTCACATTTTGTTTGGTTTAGACAGGTTTTTGGTTTAGTCAGGGTTCGGTTTAGACAGGTTTCCCTGTATATTAAATTTGGCTGATGTATATGTAGTACAATACAGAAAGAGACATATCATAGCTAATCACTATCATAGTGGGAATGTCTTGGTAATTTTTACATTGAAAATTATTGGGGCAATAAAACCCTAGTTTTGTTAGGACATATTTCAGATTTAGGAATATTTCAACTTAGTTTGATTTTTATTTTTTAGACTTCAAGGTTTTGCATAGAAGAATTTTTATACGACCGCAAAAAAAATTGAGGTCATATTAGTATGATAATGGCGGCGTCGTTGATGTCTGTAGACACTTTGTTTTCATGCGACAACTTTTATAAGTTCTTGTAGACCAAGCCTTATGAAATTTTAGCACAGCCTCCAAGAAAATTAGGTCTCTCTGACCTATATTTTCTGCTTGAGTGGCTTGCATTCATATTTACATTTTAGTTCATATCTCAGTTACTATACATAGTACAATAATCTAACTGTGCATATGCATGCATCTCTGATGGTAGGTCAGCATCCAGGCAAAATTAGGTCACTTTGACCTATTTTTTCCGCTTTGGTGACTTACATTCAAGTTTATGTCCGAGTTCAGATCTCAGTCACTGTATATACTAGGATCATTTAACCTTGCATGTGCATGCATATCTGATGGTAGGTCAGCATCCAGGCAAAATTAGGTCACTTTGACCTATATTTTCTGCTTGAGTGACTTGCATGCAGGTTTATGTTCGAATTCAGGTCTCCGTTACTGTACATGGTAAGATCATCTAGCCTTTGTATACATGCATTAGAGATGGTAAATGAGCACCCTGGCCAAATTGGGTTTCTGTGTCCATGTGCCATAACGAAGCAAAATTGTAATTGTTGATAACCTATGTTTTATTTTTCATCGGATTTTGATGGGATTTTTTTTCTCTGTATTCCTCTTGATATAAGATTTCAGTAATAAGTCAACAGATTTGGCTTAGCTCTTACAGTTACCGAGCTACAAGGGGTCCATGGGGCTGAAATTGCAATTTTTCGAAATACGTGAAATTTTGATTTTTTATAGGATTTTGATGGGATATTTTTACTTTGGATTCCGGAATCTTGATACAATGTTTCTGTAGTATAGCAACGGATTTTGCATAACTCTTTCTGTTTCTGAGCTACAAAGGGTCGAAAGGGCCTATAGCAATTTTTTTTCGAAATATGTCACTGTAAGTGAAATCTTTATTTTTCATCAAATTTCATTGGATTTCTTTGTATTGGAGTCCTCTTTCTGTAAATTTTTGGTTGTGCATGTATGTCAAAAGTTTTTGCGTACATTTGTAGCTCTTGCCATTTCTTAGCTATGAGGAGTCAAATGAATTAAAATTGCAATTTTCAAAATATGCAATTTTTTTTTTATTGACTTTAAATGGGGTCAGTTTCTTCACTTTCCTCTCATAATATTTAGTTAAAGTAGTATGTTGACTTATTTGACATACACGTACCTCTTACTATTTCCAATATATAGAAAGAATTATAAAGTTTTTTTTTTTTTTACTTTCGTTAGTTTGTGTGCAGCTAATTACTGGATCAAGCTCTTAATTATGTCCATTTAATACCTGTATCAAGCTCTTTACTGTGTCCTCATCCATTTTGAATTTGCTCAAATTTCAGTGTTTTACATGCTGAGATCATATCATGCGCTCGGCGTAGCCCTTTATTTGGTTTGAGCAATACAAGCTCAGTCTACTGAGCCTCTAGTTAACTAGTTAATGTGTGTACATTCACTTATTTATTAAAGGTACATGTAACTTAAGGTACAAGAAACTATATATGAAGTCTTCTTCAGGCGAATACATTTTTGTAGGTTGGTTCGATTCCAACAGGAGACAAATATTATCTTGTACCATCAGTCCGTACATGTATGATAAAGGTTAATTACATCAAATATTTTGTCATTTAAACAGTAAATTAAGGTTGGAGTATGCATTTCAAATTTTTTCATGAGTCATGTTTAGTATTTGTATTTTTGGGCATTTTCTGAATTTCGTGAATCATATCACACAAGAGCTTTTTAATAGACCATGTTTGTACCTCCCTCAAATCCTCAACAGCTATGCAAACTTGACAACGGACAAAAAGCTAAAGACCTTTGAAAGGGACATGTCAATTATCATCTGAGTTGATACCTTGTAATTGCCTGTTTTATGATAATGAAAAGTAATAAACAAAAAAAAAATGGAATAAAAAAGTCTCCATAGCTGCAATAGTAATACATTTGTTATACAGGCAAAACATTCATGTTTGGAAAAAAAATAAAGTCTTTTGAGTGTATTCATTAAATGGCAAACTTCTGCCCCTTAAGCTTTTTGCCTGTCCAGAATCTAAACACATTAAATTTAAATGTCAATGGATCTAGTAAATGCTTAAAACCAAAAATACAGTATGAGCGTTAAAAATAGTGTGTGATAATACCACTTGCTATAGGGGATATACAAAAATCATGGTTTTTTTGTTCGTTCTTCTGTCTGTTTGTTATTCCATCAGCGATAGGGTTACATGAACATATACATACTTTGTGGCGACAACACCACTGTTTGAAACTCATTGAAACTTTCACAGACTATGTGACAAAAACTCCTCCAGCACTGAGAGAAATTCTGTGAAACTTTTACAGAATTGTCAGTACATATTGCCATTGTGCACCATCTATTTTAAAACTCAATTTGACTTGATTTTTTGTCATGACTTTTTTACTTCTGGAATCAAATGGGGGAGCGGGAATATATATTAGATAGCTATGCCTCATCAGTGCCAGATCCAGGAGGAGGCCAAGAGTGTCTCCACCCGCCTTAGTTTGGAAAATATTTAAAAATTCTAAGGTATTTTTTTTAATCTGGTTCCAAACCCCTATACCCATCCCTTTATAGATAAATTAAGGGTTGCCCCCCCCCCCCCCCCTAGCAAACAAGCAGGATCCGCCACTGATCGAAATGGATTTACCCTTCCTTTGGTCCGTTTGGATTCACAGAACTTATATTACATTGAAATCGAATATTTTTAACCCTTTCCCTCTCAATTTTTCTTGGGGTTTCATTAACCATTATTAATACATACATGACAATGGATCCAAATTAAAGGAATATAACCATACCGCAGAGATGTGTATCTGCATACAGCAAGAAACCATCAACATGAATTCAATTAACTACAAAATTACAATATCAAGATATAACCCTCTCATCAATTGTAATGACTTTTTTATAGCCTTTTTATAAGGGCCCCTCATGAAATAGCTGTATGTTGTATGAAAACTTGAAACCACCTTCACACATTTTATAAGTTTTATGCACAGTATTAAACTAAATCAAAGGTAGATCCCTTTCCATTTGAGGAAAACATTTGGTTAATTGTCTTCCAATTAAATGTTCTGATATGATCTGCACTGAAGAAGAGATTTGAGACATACTTTTTCAAAATGGCCATATGTATAAGCCAAATTTACAGAAACTGAGGTATTTTGTTATTTATTAATGTGCATATGAAATTGGGCAAACAGGTTTTTTGGACACAAAAGGGGGAGGGTTGGGCCCCTTTTTGACTTTCTCAGTAATCTAGTTGTATTTTCTTATGATGAATAGCCAAAAAAAAAAAAACAAAAACAAAAATCGTTATTCAATGTACCACGAGGAAAGAAATGACATTCACCATGAATTTATTTTCATACTATCAAAAAGGAAGAGACATGATCTACCTAAACATAAGTGTACATACATTCAATAATACAGATATTTAAATTCTAATTGCTTTTTAAAATTTTCAAATCTAAATATGGAGAGTGGATAAATTATGGTAAAAATCCGGGTAAAGTGGTGTAATCTTTTTCACTAATGATAAATGATAAGTACCGAGAATCGCATTCTTATAGACTTTGCAGGGAAATAACACAGGACTTTATTCAACATATTTGGAATATGAAATTTTTTCATCCTGTCAGAACCAGAATATCATTATCAAATTATGCAGGTGTTCAAATTTGAGAAAAGGGACTGCTCTGCTTTTAGGCATTAGACATTAGAATATTTTTTTTCTGTAAGACTGTTGATTTTTTCATTTTCTAGTTTAACCAACTTTCCTACCTTAAAAATTTAGGCCCAAATTTTAATAAAATATTTTTTTGAATTTTTTTCCTACCATACAAATATTTGGTCTATTATTCAATAAAATATCTATTATCTTAATCCAAGTTACAGTTTTTTTTGCCCGACCTAAATTTTTCTAGAATTTTTTTTTATTTAGCTTGTCCTTCCTCCTACCCACCAACATTTAGGAAAAAGTTCGTAAAACCAAAAATAAAAAAAAAACAGTGGCAAAAACAACTAAAGGGGGAATCAATAGAAAAGGTTATGGAAAATCCTCTTTAATGCATTAAATTTACAACCAATGTGTGTTTCACTTTATGGTTGGCCACATTGTTGATTTTTACCCTTTCAAATATGTTTATAGCATGTATGTAACGGTTTATAGTATCCGCTGTGAAATAAATTCCAAAGGAATAAATTTCATAGCTCATCCAGTGAAATAATCGCCAGCTGGAAAATATTTACTGCTCACCTTGTGAAATAATCTCCAGACGGAATAAATCTCATAGATATATCAAAAACATTTGTTGCATTTGGAACTTATTTCACATGATACTATTTTGGCTTACATATGAAAAAGAAAGGAAATTGGGTAAATGTCAAGGAGACAACATCCCATATCCAGGTTAAAACGACCCAAAACAAAGAAGAAGTTCTGGAACGCTTTGGAGTCCACCTTGAACTTGACTTGGAACTCCGTTGAAACAACAAATATTTATAAAGGAATACCAGCATTAAAGACCAAAAAAGGTTCGGAAAGTAAGGTTACGGATGTCACCGTGTTTTCATGGAAATTTTTGTTTTTTTTTTTAATATAGGGGGCATTTGCAAAAATGGCAAAAAAATCGACTTCCTTCTTTTCCTGATTCCTAGTTTAAATTCTCCTTTCAAACTGAACACGCGGCAGCCCTCTGGCAAAATTAGAAAATAAGTTATAATAGGATACACATTTGAGGGGGCGGATACTTTTCGCATAATTGGAGTATTTACACTTGAAAATTGTGTACTTCTACCATTTATGGCCGTGATTTCGTTAAATATATCCATCGCAAATCGGGATTTTCATCAATTTTAAGTTCTTGTTAAATTCGAAAAAATTTACGGTTTTCCGGGATTATATACCCTACATTATGCTTTTTATAGGATATGTTCCTTAAAACGACCGATTTGTGAATGTATTCAGTCCAACTGGAATCTTTTTAAACACGTTCCCTTTTAGATTACACGGAATAGAAAGGAACTCGGGACAGCCAGACTTGGTACCGGCACTAGCAAAATCCAATGGAAGTGTTCACCCAGTTAATGGGTACCCAAACCTCCTTTTTACCTGTCCCGTTTCCTTAATGTATAATTGACATACGAAATAAAACCCAAAACAGGTACTAACTCCATAACATACTATCTCATACTGACTCAAATACATTTTTAACTTAGAACGGCAAGATAATCGACAAAATTTTTTTATGCTCCGACCCCAAAATACAAAATACAGATTTTACAAACAGCATTCTAGAAAATATTTAACAAACTAGAGCAAATATAAAAAGGGATCTAAAGGTACAATTTTTAAAGCTTAGTTTTTTTTTTGGTATCATAACACGATAAATGCTAAAAAAATTAAAAAAAATTACTTACTTAAAATAAATAGACTCTGCAAAAACCATGTCTGTTCAACCCATACCAAATGAATACTTTTAGAAGACTAGAGCAAAAGTGTATATAGGCTGACAAAGAACTAAAACGGTTACGGACACTGCTTTGTACGAGGGAGATTTTTCTTATCTTAAAAAATATTAAATAAGATTATTAAAAATAAAAAGAAAAAAAAGTTACCTTTACGGATTTTGAAAATATCATAATAAAATAAAACATGATATAATGCTTACACTTCCTCTACTCCACCAGGCATGTAGATACTCTTCCTCTACTCCACCAGGCATGTAGATCTATCACACACAGACATAATATCAGTAGAACTACAAGCAATGCGTACTTTATTGTGAAATATTACCACATGAAATAAAAAAAAATAAAACTGAGATTCACAGGGTAAACCAATTGCAATATAAAACGCTTATATATTACCAGAAGTTTTGAAGTAAAGGCAGAACTAGATTTAAATTGTCAAAGCCATACATAGACCTAGAAAAAAAGTCATATGCACTAGAATGCCCCCCCCCCCCCTCTTCCAACAAAAAAGAAAAAAAGGAACAAGCAAACAAAAAACTAGTAGTACCAGATCTGGTAAAAAATGCAAATAAAAATGCCATTGGCCGGCAAAACTATTTTGAATAAAAAAAACCATAATGATACATGTATAATATTAACAAACCTATAGTATGACTTTCAGTCTTCCCATAGTGTTAAATGATAAGCTATGTGATTGACTGACGGCACAGTTTTTTTCAATTTAAGTAATTATCTAAAGAACTTCCCAAAGAGTACTAATATTCATATCCATGATATTTTGTTATAAGTCGGCACAATTGAAGAACCAAATCTACTTATTTGAAATCTGTAATTAAATGTATGGATCACCATCCTTGTTTTTGCTAGAACTGAGATCAAAGTTTACTCATTTTCCGCCATTTTTTCACCAAAAGTGACATAGAACAGGCATGTTTTAGCTTATTAAAAATGATTTTTTTTTATCCATAACAATTTTATATATTTATGTAAATAGACAGTTCATGTTATAATTCTAATGGCTACACCATGCTGTTAATGGAGATATGTTTTATAAAGTGTCCTTATTAAACATAATTTTCCGGTCCAAGTCGACAGAATGTGACGTTTTACATCTATCATGCAATTATGACGTCACAAAAGAAAAGCCATCAAATTACTATTCTGGCCCGAAAATAAAACCTACCCTGTAGCCGGATCTTTATTTTTTAAATGCGCGATTGAATTAAGCAGCGTTACAGAGTTTATCTTCCTTAAGTTAAATTTGCTTTGAGTCTTTCAAAGTAGGTAATGAGAACGATCATATTCCATGGGCTTCAATGTACGTTTCGCGCAGACGACCATGTTTATTATCTAATCCGAGTAAAATGAGCAATTTTATAAAGGGCATTTCATGATAAATCCTTGTATGGTTTAACAAGCTTCGGTAATTTCAAATCGTTGTATGATTAAACCAACTTCAGTAAGTTCAGGGGAGATGATCAAATATTACTTTCTAATAGGGTCCAATGTAAGACTAAGTTCAGCGCTGGTTGCCTTCTTTTTTGTTAGATTGACTGAAATGGTCCATCTCCTTAAAGCACCTTCCTTACATAATATTCCAATACAGTTTACTTAAATTTTCTTCAATATTTTAGAGCAGATGATAAAAATGATGATTTCCAAAAAGGGTCCGATGTTAAAAAATGTTCCTTTCGTAAAATATCTACGATGGCGGCCTTTTTTCGTCGAGTTTGGTTGAATTGCCTCATTCTGTTTACGAGTAGATTACAAAAATTTTGAAAAGTGAACGGACAACAGACAACTGACGCCACGTGAAGGAAATAACTCACACTGACCCTCCTATATTTTTCGTATGGCTTAATTTACATATGATTTTCTACTTCTTTACATATAAGAAAATATCAAAGATGCATGTACCATCATCATTCAAATATCGACATTTTATGCTGGTCTATTTCATAGAAAATATCTCCTAGACTCCAATAAATATATATAAAAAGACAAAAACGTTTGCGTTGGTTTTATTTCCTATTATTATTGTTTTATCCCTTTTTCAAATTTGACAATAATAAATTGCCCTTGGATAAATATTGAAAGTATATTAATTACTGTTTTCTGTCATATGTTGTTTATTTCCACCAATGATTCTTCAAACTGTCCTAACACAACATATTTATACCAACGACATGAACTTGACATTTTAAGGGCTATCAGATGAAATATAAGAGGTATAAGAACCTAAGTCTCACAAACTCTTATATTTGTGAAGTGGATATAATTTGTTCATTTGTTTTCTTCTTTTTCACTAGGTCGTACCATTTTCCAAAAGATACTAAATATGTATGCAAGGTTTAATAAGTCTGTGGTAAATCGGAATTTTTTTTTTGTAAGACTGTTGGTGTTACAAATTGGAAACGACTAATATATCCACATGAACAAACAAATAGCTTAAGCAAGTCAAGGTTAAGCTACGTTAAATTAATTCTAAGTAACGTAGAGTTGAATACATAACACAAGACGACGCTAATGCTTTTATTAAAACGACGCTTATGTTTATTAGCGTTATGTCCACTATAACGTTATATTTCGTTTGAATATAACTTTGCCTGTTTTCCTACTATTTGACATTTCGAGTTAATTAGGTTAAACCAAGATTGAGTCTTGATTACGGTAGATACGTACCATTGCAAAAAGAGAATAAAGAGGAAAGTAGAAAATCCAACAAAATAATTGCAGTTTAATAAAAAACATAGCAAAGACAAATAAACTAAAATAAATAGGAAAGCTTAAGACGTAAAGCACTAGCAGTGTAAAAACTATATATAAAAACTGAAGGTATGAAAATGTGCACCGTGAGGGTAAGCATGATTTGCTCCTCTTTTTGCGCTCGTTAAACTTTCAATGAAAAGCAGTGGTGGATCCAGGAGGGAGTCTCCGTAGATTGGAAAAAAATTAAAATTCCAAGGGTTTTCTGAAAAATAAAGTTCCAGGTCTCCTCTTGTTGGTAAAAATTATTGGTCATACTCCTTCTAAGGGTCAAGTCTGCATCCGCTACTGAAAAGCCCGGTGTTATAGAAGGGGCTTGTAAGTTTGATAATAAACTGTGGATGTAGTCAAAGATGTCTCGTATAAAATTAAATAAGAAAATATTGAAAACTCTGTATATCATATTGAAATTGTAATGACAATTACAACAGAAGTCGATTGTTAGGGTCAGTATAAGTTTTGCTCTATTCACAAAGACGTTGTACAAACTAAATGAACAACAGTTGAATCGATTTGTTAAATGTCGACACAATTCTTTATAACTCCTCAAAACGGGAAACTCTGCTGTTATATGAAAATCTAAATCTAAACGATGTCATAAGGTTTTGTTTTCGGGCTAGACTTGGTACAAGTCCCTTTCTTCCCCCCTCCATATTATAATTATTCAAAATTTTTATTAAAGATTGTGTTTTTATGATAACACATTGCTACTAATATACCATGTGTTATCACAATAAACACCATCTGTCAATAGCAAGCATTTTTTTTCTATTTAAAATATATTATTTTTCTTTGTTATTCAGGACGAAAAGAAATTGTAGCAAGCGTATTTTAGGACGTTCAGTGTTAGGTCTGTTAGTATGACGGTGATAATATTACATCAGTGGTTTCAAATTCTCGTTTTGACCCTTCCTCCAAATTTTATGCAAAGTTGGAATGTTTCGTTTTTCAATATATCTGCTGTTTGTAAATTCTTCCAGGAATTGATATGAGTATTTGTAAGGTTTTTATAAATTCACAATGAAAAAGCGAAAATATATCTCTGATAAAATAAAAACAGTGTATTATTTTCTAATTTACGGTTCATATTTTATCATTATCCCCGCACTTTCAAAGAAAGTTCGGGGATAATGTTATACCCTCTGTCTGTCTGTCCAGCCGTCCGTCCGTCCGTCCATCTGTCCGTCCGTCCGTCCGTCACATTTTCTTGTGACTCAAACTCCTACATTTTTGGATTTAGGGATTTAATTTTGATGTAGAATTGTTGTATATAGTCTGTAAATGCGCAATAAGCTTTCGGATTTTCGATACTGGTCTTGGTGCAAACATGAGGCCCCATGATGTCAATTTTTACACATGTGGCATGTGACACAAACTCCTCCTACATTTATGGATTTGGGATTTTATTTTGTTGAAGAATTGTTGCATAGAGTCTGTAGATGCGCAATAAGCTTTCGGATTTTTGATATTGGTCTTGGTGCAAACAAGAGGCCCCATGATGTAAATTTTAACAAAGACCAAAAGACGTGGATTTTGACACATATGGCATGTGACACAAACTCCTCCTACATTTTTGGATTTATCGATTAAATCTTTATGCAGAATTGCTGCGTTTAGTCTATATATTTGCAATAAGCTTTTGAATTTTGGTTCCGGTTCCAACTAGTAAATTTCCTGAAAGTGTCAATAGACACATATTTTTTTTTAAATTTTGCCGTATTATCTTATATTCTGACAAGTGTTTGGTAAAAAACGAATTCCGAAAACTTTGGATTCTGAAAAGTATTTCCAATTTTGGTACATTTCCTGAAAGTTTCAATGACCATTTATATTTTGGAATTCTACCTAGCAACCATACTTATATTGTTTACTTAATCTAGGACAAACATTTTCATCAAAAAGATTTCAAAACTATTTCATTCCAATTTTGGTAAATTTCCTGAAAGTCTCAAAGACCACTATTTTTCTGGAATTCCACCTAGCAACTCTACTTAAAATGCTTGTGCAGTTTAGGATAAGCGTTTTCATGAATTGTATTTCAAAAATATTTGATTCAAGTTTAGGTAAATTTCCTGAAAGTCTCAAAGACCACTTATTTTTTTTGGAATTACCTAGCAACCATACCTAAATTGTTTGTGTGGCTTAGGACAAGCATTTTCATCAATTTTATTTCAAAAATATTTTATTCCAATCTTGGTAAATTTCCCTAAAGTCTCAAAAGCCACTATATTTTTGGAATTCTACCCAGCAACCATACTGAAAATGTTTGTGTAGTTAAGGACAAACATTTTCATCAATTGTATTTCAAAAATATCTGATTCCTATTTTGGTAAATTTCCTGAAAGTCTCAAACACCAGTTATTTTTTGGAATTCTACCTAGTAACTCTACTTGAATTGTTTGTGTAGTTTAAGGCGAACATTTTCGACAATTGGATTTCAAAAAATATTGATTCCAATCTTAGTTAATTTCCTGAAAGTCTCAAAGACCAGCTATATTTTGGAATTCTGCTTAGCAACCATATATCCCAGGATTCTTTCAGACTATCAATTGTTAGATTTCAAAGATAATGAAAAAACTTATGCCCAAGGTGTATAACAACTGTTTTCTGTGTCAAACAGGGAGGGCGGGGACAGCTGTCGTTTCCGACTACATCTAGTTTAAAATGTAATTTCAAAAAAATATCTATTAATTGTAAATTGTAACAAGAAAATCTTATCAGGTCTTTTTATATGTTGATTTTTTTTAAGTTAAAAGAAGGCAATAGTATGCTCAAAATTACATACAAACTGTTAATATCTATGTTTTAATTTAGAATATATTTTTGTACATTTTAGTATTTTCAGTGAAATGAATAAATGCTTGCCATAATTTCTTTATGGGAAGAATTAAGAAATTTCTTTAATACCCATAAGGCCAAGCCAGTTTAATTCTGTGTTTGGCCTCAACGTTATTGTTGAAATGATGGAAGGTATAAGGTCCAAAAAAAATGAAAATAGAACACTTTCATGTGACCAATGTTCATATAGAGTCAGTTTTGAGGGTTTAATTGAATATTTGAATATGCTGATGATATTTTTTTTTCTATATTGCTCATTTTTCCCATTTCAGTTTATGCCGGTCCTTTAAAACTGTAGTTGTCTCCTAAACTGATCATTAAACTACTATTTTTTTTGATAGCAAAAACAAACCTAATTTTCAATGCGTTCTGACATCAAACATAAAAATAACTTGCCTGAGTATTGGTAAATTTCATTTTTATTCAGAATTCCAGAAAATTCAAGACACGACTAATAAACAAAATATGTTATGAAGAATGGAAACCTTTACTTGATTAAAAAGTTCTTAGAAGTGTACCTACAAATGTAAGAAAACATCTTGCCTTGCCCTTTAATTCAATTTTAATGGATAATTTACATCAGTATTGCGTGCATGTAAACAATACAATCCAGACAATGCAATCCACAGATATCTTTGCTGGTTTCTGTTGAATAAAAAATAGGGCAGTTTGTTCGTGTTTTAACAAGTAAACGGAAAAGAGTAACACAATCTTACAAAGAGGGACTGGCATAGGTTGGTAGTCCCACTTTAATATATAAAGACGCTATTCACAGATTTTGAGTAATATAATTTATTTTCAAATGTTGTAAGTGTGGTCATTTCTTTATGATTCTAACAAACGGGTTTATAATGTTGATGAAAAGTATAATAATAATTAGTTAAAGCGTGTTATTGAAAAACTGGAAACCTAAAAAAACAAAAATTGCAATTTTGTATTTGATTTTTGGTTGAAAGAACATATGGATACATTAAACTAAAACCAATTGTAATAAATTACTATCATATGACTAAAGAGTTAGATGTTTCTCGTATTTAAACTATAATATAATCCCCGGAAGGCCATTTTGGATACAGTTTTAATTCCGGGGGGGGGGGGGGGGGGTGAAAATATCGGTATGTGAAATCTATCTGAGTACTTTCAGTAGGCTAACACATAGCTGAGAACAACCAAGTTGCAAATTTTCAGATAAAAACTCCGTGGTTGAATTACATAAATTTACTGTAATTTATAAAAAGAAATGATAGACTAAAACTCCAATTTTTCTCAAATTCTGGCTGAAATCATAAAATTTTTCTTTCTTTAAACATAAACATTGCATATTCTTATATATCTCATCATTTTCTTCATGTGAAATAGAAGCATAGACATCTTTGTTCATTTAATATACAAAAAAAAGTGGCAAATCCTTAGAAATGTTGGTTGTATTTATTTGGTGTGGGGTAACATTTCCGTTATTTTCAAACCCACTGAACAGTTCTACATCTATATAGTGTTTTATTATAGCTAATGCATAGCTAAAGGCAATTAAATCACATATCGTCAGATATATGCTCCAAAAGATTTATCGATTAAGCAGTGATTTTAGGAAAATTTTAAAATGGTGAAACTTCTCATTTTTCATACAGGAGTAGATGCGTTAGGGGCCTTATTTGACATCTTAAAATAAGATTGCTTACATTCTCAATATTTTTCTTGAAATGTTTTATGGTTAAGGATGAAGGTAAGATTACTCAAGTATTGAAGAACGGTTACAAAGTTTTATAGTGTAGAAAATGGTATAAGTTTTTTTATCGAAAAATGACAAATTAAACCAATTTTTACTACCTTTTCCTGAGAAGAAACATTGAGTACAGGCAAGAACCACCAAAATATTTACATGGCAGGTCTAATACATTTGTACTAACAATTTGGTAAATTATATAATTTTGTTTTTGCATGTGCTCTATGTTTCCGATTAGAAAAAGATTTAACATGACGTCAGAATTGTACCTATTTTGACGTCATGTGTTTTAAATTATTTATCTTTTACTTTAGTGGGATCTGAACTTTCAAACCAACATTAAAGAAAATTTTCAGCTGCAACTCAAAAAAAATCTTCGAAATTAAGGGCCAAATCGGCCACTTATCGCACCTTGTCCTTTCAGGGTGTGCTTTGACCGCCGTCAACAGAAACTTTTAGCAAAGATTTGTTCGGGGAGGGTAAGGTTTATTGATAAATAATGTTTATATTACCTAAAAATAGCAATTACATGTATTTGTTATAGTTGTAGAGCAATATAATATAATAATCTTTCATTTGGTATCTCTTTTAAATAAAATTTGTTTACTAAAAATACTATTAGCCAAACAAAGAAAAATTATTTCAAAAACGAAAATAATCATATATTAATTTATTTTGTCTATTTGAAAATAAAACTTTGGTCATAAAAATATGTAAACACCATGTTACATGTTTGACATTCAAGAAAATAGATTGAAAAACAAAAAAAAATTTTTCAGAATTTGGAATTTAGATGCACTTTGGGTTCTATAGATTATGAAAATTACGCAATTTCAATGAAAAATCTCCAATTTTTCGTCAATATATCATAGGGTATGGGAACGTTTAATGGCATCATGGAACGCACTTGGCATTGATTTATAAAATTTGGAATTTCTGTAAAACCCATACAATAAGAAATCATTTGATACCTCGTTTTAATAATTATTTATACTCGATGTAACAGGTTTTATTTTGAAGAGGTGATGTAAACGGTCTTACATAGGTGGGTTTCGAAAGTAGGCTGCACAGGGGGTTATTCAAGTCAATGGGCTATCTTGGTTTACTTTTGTGACGTCCGTATTCATTTTTTATTTATTCTGTCTTTGTCATGTTACTTCAATTTGTGTAACATCTGCATAGCCCTGTTTTTGGGATTTATGATAATAGAATTTACCTCTTTTCTCTCTTTTAGTCTCAATGTTCTCTCATTCATATATAATCAAAATGCTTTTCTGTTTCCGTTGTTTGCAGTCCGCTATAAGAATCTTCAAATGAAACTATTTTATTTATTTGTTCTTAAATCAGTTACTTGCAAATCATGTGCAAGCTTATTTCATATTTTGGCTTTACTATTTAAACCATGTTCATTCAATTTGGTAATTTGCTCTCTGTCAGATTTTACATATTTTTCAGTATATGGATTTCCAAATGTTTTGATTTGATCTGAACTGAAGAGATATAAGTTGTCGAAATGCGCATATGCAGAATCTTAATTATTTGTAACTTCGGTAGTTTGTTATTTATTACCACTGGATCGATGCCTTTGCTGGTAGTTTGTTAGTCCCCAAAAATAGTCACCAACCCAGTAGCTAGTACTTCCGTGATGGCCCGAAAACCGATTTGATTTAGAAACCAGCAATATCTAATAATACAAAATTTTTCAAAACTAAGGACCATCCCCCTCTCGCTAAGCTCTTTCCTTAGCTTATTTTTGGCTTTACTATTGGAAATTTGTTCTCTGTCAAATTTCATATTTCGGTATATGGATTTCCAAATGTTATGATTCAATCTACACCGAAGAGACATTAGTTGTCGAGATGCGCATATGTAGAATCTAAATTAGCAGAAATTTCGGTAGTTTGTCATAGAAATTTTTAGAAATATACTTTTTGGATATGATGGCTTCCTTTTATATCTGTTTCTCGAAATTGACATTGGCGAACGACTTAAAACTAGCATTTTTGACAAAAACGATGATTTTGATTTTATATTCCTTAGTTGTAACATTCCAACTGCTCCTGCTTAGGTGTATGCGTATCTATACTTATTTCCTCTTATATGAGGACCTCACATACATAAAGATTATAATATGACATTTGTCATACCATATCTCATATTATCCCGAGACATCCATATTATCATGAGGACCGAAGAGCAGAGGGCTAATATGGGTCAATGAATGATATTGGATATGATATGAAGTATGCCATATCATAAACTATTTATCATTTACTTCAACCATTGACCAGTTTTACTCTTTCATTTTATATAAAATGAAATCATGAAAAACAAAATTATTCATCTGTAAAAGGTGTGTCATTAAGTCAGTTTCGTTCTCAACGGACTTGGTTTCAAATGAGCATGTTGTTTTCATTTTGGACATCAAATCCAAATTTACAGAACATTCGGTATGTCGCATCTATTATGTTAAACAATTTGAAGAAGTCAACTCGTTATTTGCTAAACTGAAGCAGTGAGATGTTCACTTATGAGTATATTAAGGAAAAAGGGCTTTTGCGACCTCACTTTTTTCTTTCGTACATAACCTTCCCTCTTGTTTGGTGTTTTTTCAAGTTATTCGGAATGTGTATTCAACCATTAGATATAAGCGCATTTGTACTGAAAGTTGTAAATAAATTGCTTTGCAATATTTTTTCCCACGATCATGGAAATGAGATTGTGGTTTCGAAAGACATGTGTGTGATAAACATTTATTGTCAACGCTTATATTTGGTAGAGGGTCCTGGAAAAGCTGAAAATTGATTCAAGGTGAACTTCTTTCTGATTATTTGCTTACACTAGCATTTTTCTTCACAAAACAACAAAAGTATTTTCATAACAACGATGGTCAATTATCTAATAGTAAGAAACTTGTAACGGGTGTACACTAAAAAAATTGATTTATAACTTGAGTTTGTAAGATTATATTGAAATATGAGAATCTTTGTTTATTCCATGAATTCGAAAATCGTCAGTCGTCATTTTGAAAAATCCATATTTTACCCCATGTAATACGAATTTCATATTACACCTCCTGATAATATGACTGGCTTAATTCGTTCTTTATGACACATGCAAAAAGACACATATCTTGAGTAACTATATGATAAAGATGTTTATCTTCAGGGGGTGTAATATGAAATCCGTATTACACAGGCGTGTTATATGAGATCCGTATTACATGGGGTAAAATATGGATTTTTCAAGATGGAGACTGACGATTTTCCAGTTCACGGAATAAACAAAGATTTACACATTTCAGTATCATTTTGCGGAATTAAGTTATAAAACAATTTATCCATTTGCTGGGAACAAAGCAACATTTTTTGCGGATTTTTAGTGTACACCCGTCACACTTTCTTACTTTCATGTAGTTGTTCCAGTTAAGGACCCGCGTTGTTATGAAAATACTTTGTCGGTTTGTGAAGAAAATTACCAGTGTTAGCAAAAATAAAGCAAGATGTTCACCTTGAATCAAGTTTCTGTTATTCCACGAACCTTTACTAAATACATGTATAAGCGTTGGCAATAAATATAAGTGTAAATATTTCAATTATGAAGAAATTTATTTACAACTTGCAGTACAAAAGTGTTTACAGATTCATTCTTATTAACTTACTATTCCATTTGCAAATAACTTGCCTGTTGGATGAGAAGCACCAAGCAAGGGGAACCATCTGTTTAAATGTAATAGACACACGAAAGAAAAAAAAGGGTGGCAAAAGTCATTTTTTTTCTATTCTATACTCATAGTGAACATTTTATTGTTTCATTTTAGTAAAAAGCGAGTGGTACACGTTACATTTGTTCAACACAAAAATACAAAATACTGAAGTTATTGTAAATTGAGATAGCCTTATGTGATCAAAAATGAAACCAACATGCTCCAATTGAAACAAATCCGATGAATATGATACTGACTAAATGACAAACAAATTACAGATGAAATAAAGAAGAGTAAAGCTGGTTAAATGTTGAATTATAGAATAAATAGTTTATGATATGGCATTTTTCATATCATATCCCATATCATCCCTCGACCCATATTAGCCCTCTGGCCCCCGGCCTTTGGGCTAATATGAATGTCTCGGGATGATATGAGATATGAAAAATGCCATATAATAATTTCTATTTATTACTAACAAGAAACAAAATTATTTGACGGGGAACGCATGCCGTGGTCAATTCGTAGCTTTATGGTCGCCATCAAAATTTGTTTGACCAGCATTTTGTAAGTGTCGCAACCTGCTACCAACGTACATTTGACAAAATCTAGCTTTAGTCGTTTCATCTAATTTTATCGTCGTTCCAAGCGTTTGAACATACAAAGTATTATTTTTGATATGACTCGTAATGCATGCATAGCTTTTTGAAGCATCTGGTCTGGCTCATTTCGGACTTAATGTTAACATGTCCAGCTAATTTCTCACACTTAGTACTTGTATCGTTTAATTGACTATGAAATTTTAATATCGCTTTCCTATACTTTGGTACTTCAAATTCGAGCCTATTTGAAGTTTGTGACAATTGGTGTAATTGGAATCCATGCAGACCTCAAATTAATTGTTAATTTCAGTAGTATTTATAAAGTTACGCGCATGTTTTGTCACCATGAACTCTACAACAGTAAAATGCTGGGAATAGTTTTTGAAAAAAAGTCTCCCTTAGTTGTCCTATCCGGGTACATCCATTAGGCTATTTTTTCTTGTATTTCAAAATTGCAGGTCGTCAAAAATTATATAAATGCTCGTTAAATGAATGCAAGTTGCTGCTTTAATGTCTGTGGCATTTGATTTTTGTAATGACCTCATTCCTTATTCAAATGGTACTCTACTGCCGTTGTTTTCAATTATTTCTTTAGCTGCATGGTATCTTTGATAAGGGATTGATCAGCAGGACACAATTTAACGAGAACTATTGTGCCACAGTTTATTTTTAACTGGTCAAATGGCAAATAGCTTCAAAAGAGAGAAATTTGAAAGTACTTCAATAATGAACCTGACATCAAATTTAGATAGGGTGCAGAATTGAAAGACATCTGTTTTGAAGGGACCATCTTTTTGATCTCTGAATGTTCTTTCCATAACAATGCTTAACATGTTTAATGATAGCGGTCATTTTTGACGAGGTCAGAAGCTCATAAGTGACATTCATGAAATGCTTGCTTAACAAATTCGTGGTTCACTAGAAGAAAATGTGTGTATGCATTTCCCATGAGGTTCAATTTTTCACTTTGGTCACCGATAGCTGCCATCTTGGATAACAGACAAGTAACGAGAAAAAAGTATTTGTATACATGTATTTCCATATACAAATTCATAAGCAGCTCTGTGTTAAGATTTTTTTTTCGTTTTCATAAGTCACTTGAACTACACAAATCTGAACCTTATTGTCTTTCTCTGATTGGGCAGGTTATGGGTTAGCACGTGAGCAAGCCATTTAGTTTTCAACAATTCTTTTTGATAAGATAAAAACAAATGAGGCTTGTTTAGGGGTGGTCCCAATATCCCATATCCCAGTAAGTCTGGACTAAAATATCCCTTTGAAAATTGAAGATATCCCATTGATTATTGAAATATCCCATTTTCCACAGTCAAAATATCCCATATCCCAGTATTTTTTGTCTCAAATATCCAATATCCCATTAACAAAAGTGGCAAATATCCCGTATCCCAATATACCCTAAACAAGCCTCACAAATATATTAATCTTTATTGTTTGATAGTATACAATATTTAATTTGAATTATAAATCATATAGTTATGCATTAAAGATTTATATGACCAAAACAAAATCACCCTTAGCTAAAAATACTCAGGTGATTATTAATATTACGTTATATACTTATAATAATAACTGATTATGCAATATTCTATCTCAAATAGAAATTAAAGGATTATGTATATTTCAGAACGAAAGAAACTAGATATCCTTAACTGTGTTTTTTACCTGATTAACGGTCCATGCAGATCACACAATGACGTTTTGACACGGGTCACTGTTCTGACTTTATGCATCGAAGAATGCAATAAAGATAATGCAGAAAATTTGAAAGGAAATAAATAAAATTATTTTTAAATGGATCCAACATAACATTGATCTAGCTGGAAGCCATCATGTCATATCAAATAATTTTACTTTCTTGTCATTAGAGAGAACATCATTAAATTTTTCTCATTGTTTCCTTAAAACAAATTTAGCCTCAGTGGGCTTCCAAATGGAATAATTGAACATGAATTATTTTCAACCATTTTAAGTCATATACTTTATCTTCTACTATAAGAAATTCTACATTAGATTATATTTTATACGGGACTTCCAAATTTATTGATTATCGTTAAGAAAGATTTAAATTGCAAAGTTAAAAAAGAATAAATAAAACTGTAATAATAATAAGCAATATACGTAAGGGAACAGTACACAAATCAGGTGATATTTCGAAACCTATCCGTTTTTTTTTCTTTCTTTTTTTTGTCAAAACACAATAACAAAAAGCAAAAATACAGCCGAACAATACCTATTTAGAATAACCCACAAAAATTGAACAAAGTATCCAGAACTACTACATTTTGGATGATATTGACTACGGATGCAACATGAATAGCAAAAGAAAAACTGTCAGTGTCTAAGAATCGAAACTACAAATGACTTGGACAATATTATAACTGATTTTGATTAAGCGAAAAGATAAGCTTTTCTCGACGAAATCTCTAACTACAGTCAAACTAAGTAAGCTGCCAACTGTTACAGTTAGAGAGATTTTTTTTGTTATTATCAAACAAATGAGCATGACAAAAGATTTTCTCTACAGTTTTCTGTCTTAGTCCATGTCTGAAAAATACACTGAATGCATAAAATGTAGGGGTGACACAATTTGAAACCTCAATACCTTTACATAATTTTACAAACTAAACTTTCATTTAAATCTAAAAATATTACACAGACTTCCCGTTTCTCTTGCCTTGATGATGTTACCAGTCCTAATTTTGTTAATCTTGTCCTGACAAAATCAAATAGGAAAACGAAGGGACACGGGGAATGTGTCAAAGAGACAACGACCCAAAGGGGAGCAATAACAACTCAAAGCCACCAAAAGATCTTCAATGAACGGTGAGGAAACCCCACACCCAACGGTAGGTCGGAGTTGGCCCCTAAATAAAGAGTAGTCAAGTTCAGCGAAATAAGCATCATCCTAGACTCCGATAGACATAAAGTGAACTAACTAGAAAACAGACAAGACACACAAAGGCTTAATAAATTTCCTGACTTAGGACAGGCGCAAACCTGCTGCGGCGGGGTTAAACTAGTTTTATTGGGCCAAAACCTTCCCCCTATAGCCAATATGATAAAAAAAAAAACGATCGTAACAACAGTAAAATTCAGTTGGCAACAGGACTGAGTCAACTGTGAAAAATGAAACTGAAAGAACTAAATATACGGACATAAACATGAAATCACAAGAGACTACTAGCAGTTAACTGACATGCCAGCTCCAGACCCATTACCAACTGACAAATTAAGTTATGTACCCTCAGTATACAGCTTCCACCAAGATCCCTTCCTGTGAGGAGTTTAGCATAATGATATCATGTATATACCGGAATACATAACCCGTGTCCATGCAATACTGATTTTAGAAATTTAGAATGTGTTTAGTTAAAATGCAAAGACCCTATCAAAAAATCAATGTTAATACCAAAGAAGGCCATACGTAATGACTTGACGACAATACCGTAATTATAACCCTTATGTATATCTTACATGCTTGAAATATCTCTGCTGATGTAATGCAGCAACATCCAAAAGATGACAATATGTTATTTGATGGCTAAATTCACGAAATTTCTCATGTTTTATGTGTCATTACGCGCCATTGAAATGTGAAAATAAAATCCATAAAAAGCTGGTCAAATATTCCAACTGGGATGTAACAGCCCAGTTGGAGTCAACCCAGTAAAGTGACAGGCTACGTAAGCAAACCACTTTAATGATATAAGCAAAAATAGAAATAATGTCAATAGTATGGCCAAATATTCAAAAGAACACTTGTGTTCATATGGTTAGTGTTATGCTTTATGCAAACAACAAAAAATTAGATGAAAATGAAATTCATTTAAAATTTAAAACATGGTTTTCAATATTCTTTAAAGGACTATATATTGCTTTTTCACATTCCATATTAAGCCATGTTTTCGCTTTTTGATGTTGTCTTCGTAAGATCTGCCTTCAATTTACCAATCTATAATTTTGTGGAGATATATAATGTGTTGATATCTTCCTAGCAACTATAAAATTGTATCTTCTAGTTCGTAGGAACAAAGAAATGTTTTAGATTTCTACATCAATAATATACTTTCGCGAGAAATTCTCTTCAACACTTGGCAGAAAGCAGTGATTTGGTATAAAAAAAGTTTTATATTATATGAATATAAAAACAATAATGATGAGAAATCATAGAAACTGACATGGTACTGCCAACACTTACATGGATTTCGATTCCTTTCAATTTAAGTATTGTCTTTCTAACTAAACATCACTTAATACATTGAAATGCAAAGAATACTATAATAATGATAATACAGTTGATAACACACATCATATTTATTCTTATATACATGTTAATGATTAATTTTAATTATATGATTTTAAACCTCAGGTCTATTGTGTTCGTTACCGGTATCGATATCGTCATATTCATATCCGACACCAACACTCCTGTAGAATAAATGTAATATCAAATAAACACAAACAAACACACACATATATAATTATTTATCATATACTTAGTTAAAATATGATTAAATTTTACCCCTATATAAAACTAGATGATTTCAACAAAGTATGACGAAGCTGGCTGATATGAGATCGTCGTTATTAACCGCTTCCGATAATTATCGTACGCAATTTTATCACTGATCTGAAGCTTTATCACACTGAAGATCGTGTTTTTCTCTATAAAAATGACAAACATTGCACACGATATCGTTATATAAACCCCCCCCCCCAAAAAAAAAAAAAAAAAGCAAAATTGTTTATATCACATCCTTCTCAACTCTTGGCCATACAATCATTCCTCAAGCCTAATGGCTCTCGGGCTGATATTACGACCTTGGGCTTATTAAGAGTGTGATATGATAAAAGCCATGTGATAATCTATAAATATTTACATCCCTTCCCGTTACTGCTCGGAAGCTTTATCACATGCAAGTTCGTGCATTTCCGCCAAAACGATAAACATTGCTCAAAATTTGTTCATAAAAAATACTGCATTTTATAAGGGTGAAGAATATTTTAGAACTATAAATGTCTTTTATAGTTGATTTTAATGATACAATATCATTACACGTGATTTTTTCGTTTCACATCCCTCGTCAGCCCTGCGTCATAAAATCATTCCTCGAGCTTGTCTTCTCTTGGGTTTATATTATGACCTTGGGCTCTATAAGGCTGTAATATGAAAAATGTCATGTGGTAATCTATAAATATACGTCTGCATATCATGCAGCCCTAAATTGTCAAAGCTGCAAATTTATATCGTCAAAATTATATGTACATGTGTGTGTATGTGTGTGTCTTAACACTATGAACCAAAAAAAGTACTGTCCATACAGGGACAGTGATTTTTTCACTGTCATTAACTGTTATCTCCTGTCCCAGTACTGTGAAAAAACCTATAAACTACTGTCAAGAACAGTAACAATCGGGGACAGTCATTAACAGTACTACCCAAGTACTGTGATTAACTGTCCAGTACTGTAACAGTTACTCACAGTAAATGACAGTATTTACGACTACTGTCATGCACTGTCCCGGATTGTTACAGTGCATGTCAGTTAATTACAGTTCCACTTGTACTGTCCTGCACTGTGTTGGATTGTGACAGGCAGTCACAGTCGATCACAGTATTACCGTATTTGTGCTAGATTCATGTACATGTATATATATAGACTCTCTTTTTCTGAATCCAAAACTAATAGTTATAAATAACAATAGAAATATTAATACGTAACTTTCAGCTTTTAATTTGATTATTTCCACAATTTTTTTGATGAAAAATACAAATTGTCAAACAATCAATTATTTCCTGTATAAAATAAAATGCCAGTGCAAATTTACTGAAAAGAAAATAATGTCTTCAGTGAAATACCAACTTTTAACTATACTGGATTATTAAATTAAAAGTAAAACAGAATTATACCAAAAAACTATATATTGTATGACATATATCAGAAATAAATAATGAACCAACGATTTTAAATTTCCCGGTCGGAGTAGAAAATTTAAGTCAACATTAAGTTCGAAGTGTGTACTATAAGAGGCAAAAAAAATGACCACATTTTCAGCTTATTCAGACGAAATTAATCAAATATTTTATTACACATAAATTGTTGCAGCCAGGTATGGACAATTTAAATGTCACACCTTATTACACAGGTAATATTGTTTATTGGACAAATAACATGATACGGGGGGTGTACATGTTACTTGGGTGTTAATTGAAAAAATAGATAACGTCTAATCAACAAAACTATATCATTTGAATTGTATTAAAAAGTAAGGCAAGGACCATTTGATTTTCAGAGTTAGGGGCTGGTATTTTTACCCGAGCCGGGAAACATGTACACTTGAGAAGATAAAGATAGAGACCCGTTTTCTGCAAGCTGTTTTCTGTTCGTGTCTTTTTTTTTTTTTTTTTTTTTTTTTTTTTTTTCTTTTTTTTTTTTGCCTTTAAACGAAATCTACATGTATAATGATTTACAAACAGACTGAAAAATGATGAAATAAAAGGGGTGTCTAGGTAAGTATTTGATTGATAGTGGTCGTTATTAAAAAATGTAAGTAAGAGGCAAAATAGTCGGAACTCTTCTGTAGTGTTGCATAAATTTGTTATAAAATGTTCTACAGAAAGGTATTAAAAACAAACAATTATAAATTGAATATCCAGTCTGAGAGTTAAAAGGGGGACGTACCATTACTGGCTGCAGTGAACCCCAAACACTGTCTTTATTAACTCTATTTAACTCATTTGGACGATTATGAGAAAGTGTCGCTCGATACGTAATACTTTCTTTAGAAGAAGAAACTATGGTTTAATTTCTCCTATATATGTGCATGGAATAGATTTTCTGCAGTTAAGTTAACTCCTGCTATAAGTCATGTTATTTTTCTGTATATTGTCTGCATTTGTCTAAGTGCAAGTTAACAATGCTTTGACAAAAAATAATAAGTAAAGATTAAAATGCATCTCTTCTAGACTAAAAAGGGAGATAATTCAATATTGGTTCATATTTACACGAGTAAAAATTCAAACTAGCAGAGGGCAGTAATAATATTATTTACACAAACTATTTATCATGGAAAATTTTAACAATCTTGTAATTGATTAGCTATCTGCAAGGCTGGACTACAGTGAGAGTATGTGAAGACGGTGTATTGGATCTCAGTGGCGTTCTAAGTACCATGATATAAAACTCGGTATGATTGGTTCTCTCCTAAGTTCACCATTGTTGACGACACAAAAAAGGAATACCACTCTTACGAGTGTTTCACATGTTAGTTTAATATCAAGTATCGTGTACCATTAAAACAAGAAACCCTCAAGATCTTGTCATCACACGTACACTTGAAGAAAAAGAAATGATCTGGAGTAAACTATACATTAGGCCAGAGACATATAGTATCTTTATGTCTCTGATTGGGCAAAAAAAAAAAAAAAAAAAAAAAAAAAAAAAA
>MJUU01059904.1:0-48043 GCA_002080025.1 Modiolus philippinarum | reverse complement strand
CAGTTCTCATATAGATAAGATATAGATTATTACATTTCAAGAAGACGAAAGGACTTTTGTACATCTTTGTAGCTAAGTATGGTTCCATTTGAAGCAACAATTTAAAGTAACACAAACGCCACATATTTTTCACATCTAAAAATCGATAAATAAATGTGAAAGGATCAAACATTTTTAGGAGAAGTGAATGTAACGGATAGCTTTAGAGAGACATAGTTAGCTCCCCTTAATAAGACAGCGAAACTAACAGATTGAAATTCAGCACTTATTGTGAAGAATTCTACAATTATTTATAATCAATGGCTTATTTTTAACGCATAAACGAACTAAAAAGTGTAATATTTATGTTGGAATATTAATTCATTGGTATACTGAATACAAATTTTAAAGGCGATTTTACCTATACTATGAAATTCAGTTGTGAAATTTTGTTTGAGTTCCGATTTGTAAAGAGGGCATTGTATTACTAAAACGCTTTCCCGAATTAGGATTTGACATTGCACAGAAAAAAACCTCTAAACGATTTCTATAGGTCGAGTATTGCGAGACATGTTCTATTAGATGATTCAACATTTCACCGGAAAATTAGTAACTGTGTAATTTTTTCTCAGTAAATAATTACAGTATGTTTATATTTGCTTACCCCTATGGGTGTAATTTGCAAGTAAATTATTATAAAATAAAGGACCGTTTCAGTTGTTTTTTAATAATCTGCAAAGACCAGTATGTCAGCTTTTCGGAAGTACCAATAGTGGCATTTTTATTTAAGGCAAGAAGAGAAATTTAGATGATTTTCCTCGTTCGGATCTAGAAATCAGTCGTAGTGCATGAATTATACCGATCCAGACATTAATACGCCTGTTTTCAAACGTTTAACTTCGCAAATTGAGTCACATGACATGATTATATATCATGTATATTGTGTAATGTGGCCACTCGCTGGCACTATACATGTACAAGTATTCGGGTCATCCACTGATCGGAGATTTTCAATTGAATTGACGACGTTCCAATTACTAAGGGACCGACCATTTAACTTCAAGGGGTAATGTTTTTTTTTCACATGCCCCAACAAAAATATTTTTTATGTTAACATTATTTTTTTGGGGGGGAGGGGGGGGGGGCAGAACGCTTCTTTCAGAATTTTTTTATCATTTTAGCAGCCAAACTATTTTTTTCACACAAAATTGGCTCCAAACTATTTTTTTAGAAAAAAAACCATAGCCCCCCTTTTCAAGTTGAATGGTCGGTCCCACCTGACAAAAGTTCCATTGGAAAAATGGAAAAATATTATAGTATTTATTTATTTGAATGCACATTTGTACTCATATACATTAGGGTTGAAGGCATACATGAACAATAACAAAACCGTAAAAAACAAAACAAAGATTGCAAAATGAAAAATCATGCAGTTGTTGAAGGGTCCATACAAACACCCAAGAATACCCAAGAACACCCAAAAATACCCAAGAACACCCCAAAATGCCCAAGAATATCCCCAAAACACGTACCTTTCTCTAATAAAAAAACAATAAAATATGATAGAATAATATGAAAATATTCGAATTAGACAGGAAAAAATTTATTTAAGAAAAAAAAAAAACGACAAATATTACAAGAAATTGTCAAAAAACGCGATGACGGGATGCAAAGGTTTTTTTTTCGAAAGACCTAAGAATATAATAAAAAACACCAAAAATACGGAAACTTCTCTAGAAAATAACACTAAAGAAAATCGAATATGTTGAAAATATTTCCAATGTGCAAGAACAAATGGAAAAAAAAACAAAGAAATACGACAAAACTTACACTGAGAGATTATCACAAAACATAATGACGGGATGTACAAGTAGTATTGCCTGACTGATCCAATAAAATTCAATAGAATTAGTAAAAATATTTCAAATGCACTAGAACAAATATAATAAATAAGAGAAAATTACAAAATCACGAAAGAGAATAGCAAGATGTAGCAGGTTTTTTTAGATGAAGCTGTGTCGGTTCAGTATTAATATTACTTATCATGCATTACAAGATTCCGTCCATTACCATATTTTATCCACTTTCGATAGTTAAACTTTATTCTTTTTAATTGCGGTTCATGCTGAGCTTTTTACAATTTTAAATCTACCTATATCGAGAGTGGATTAAATGATGTTTTCTTTTTCCCTAATGCTAAACGATATACTTTAAAGGATGGAATTGGATGAGACTTGAGTCTTTCAGTTATTTGTTACGCGTAAAATTAATTCCAGTTAACTGTGATTAATCAAATGAATAATTACTATACTAGTTTTATAAGAGAAGTTCATTTTGTTAGCATAGAAAGTTTTGTAATAAGCACAAAATACATTTCTGTACCTATATTTAAAATATATGCTGCGATTATTTTTAAAGGTGAATAAACTGTATCAAACGGAAATTATTCTGAACGCTATAGTAATGTTTACTTTGGGGTCTTTTATTGTCATAGAATAAGTATTTTTGTTTCTTTTTTTAAGGTTTTTGAGAAAGCTGTCCACCGTAATCCGGAAAATTCCATGCACGTCCTGTGTTTGTCATTTATGTCATTAGTTTTGCAGTTCTTCTTTGTTTATTATATTTTTCTAATGTATTTCATTATTTTTTCAAATTATTTTATAATATTTTATTTAATTCTAAATTATCAGTTGGTATTTTAGGGTGTTCGTAGGTATTTTGGGGTGTTCTTGGGTATTTTGGGTGTTCTTGGGTATTTTTGGGTGTTCTCGGGTATTCTTCGGTGTTTGTATGGACCGGTTGTTGAGTCCACTCTCCTCAGCGCAAAAGACTTTGTAACGAATGAAGCAGTATACTGAACGATTTGTGGATAATTTAAACATACATACAGTTTATCTGGTTTACTTTCAATATTTTGTATTAAACGTTTTATTTCCTGTAAATAGTTTTCTCTTACTTTTATGTTATTATTACATGAAAATAAGAAATGTTCTTCATCATCAATAGTGTTGGAATTACAGTTCTTACATTTTCTGTTTTCTCGTTTAATATTTTTATACCTTTCCTTTCAATTTCTAAGATATGATCACTGACTCTCAATTTTGTAAATAGATATGTTCTATTTTCATTTTTTTTCTTTTTCCAAATAAGGCTCAAATTCATATTTCTTCTTAAGTTTACTTTAAAGAAACAATTTATTACTTTCTGTGAGATAATTTATTTTTTTTAAATATTATAAACATTGACATAATATTTCCTCCTTTTGGAACAAATAATATATATCATTTATTCTGTCAGGAACATATATTATAATACCTGATCCGTTGGACTTAAACCGCAGCTAGCCACGGGGCACTTGTTTTAATCGCATTACACAGCACAGGTGACCTGACAAACTTACCTGAGCACCTTCCGACACGTGTACACATAGCAGGGGGTCAAATTAACATTTTTGCGATGTTTATTCAAACTGAAATGTATTTTATGAAATAAATAAAAAATAATCTAAAAATGCAAAAAACTTGTGGCATACATATACATCACGTTTATACAACTATTTTAAAATGATATTATCGCTATATTTTATTTTTATTCCAATAATTTGGTATTTCAGCATTTTTAATGTATTACGAAAAATAAAAATGCATTCAATTCAAATTTAAGCGGAAATACACATCGCTTTCCCGTTGACACTAGGCATACCTGAAATAGTTCTATAATGTTTGATGTTTGACAGTATAATGTTGAATATAAATTAAAACGAAAAAAAAAAGATTATCTATTTTATTAGACGAAAACGATTTATTTATTAATGGTTTTAACTGCATCAGCAAGACATACAGAGGCGCAGTAGTTGTACTACACAAGCATGATTGCAAGCAGATTGTAGCAACAATTTTTACAAATCCTTGATTGCAGAAAAGTTTTTAATTTTTTCACATCATGACCGCCATGATATATCAATTATTACACTATAAGATGTTTACATAAAACATTTCCCGTATGGTCGGGAACCAGCAATACACAATACAATAACGTCTAGGTCAACAGATATAAGCCCTGTAGCTTAAAGGCCGGCTTCAGAACTTTGTATGAAAGTGCATCAATGCAAACTACAAAAAAGTTTAAACTTGGTAATGTGGCAAAAGGCATGTTTAAAAAAAGATAAGCGAAAGAAATGGAATCATGAATGTTACTTTAAACATTTCTGCTGAAAAAGTCTGTAGTGGAGATTTTCCATCAGAATAAATGCAGGACGATTACCCCTATAGCGGCAAGTATTAATGAAAAAAAAATGCAATAGACATCGGTAAAATCGTCCTAAATATGAAATTGAAATTAGTATGAAAACATAGGTTCCTTATCTATGTAAAGCTAGAAGTTTTGCTGTGGACAGATTCCAGAGTGATTAAATTTTCGAAAGTTACTTTATTGAACTGAATTGTCTTTTGTTGCAGACTGCAATGATTTTTTTTCATTTCAGAAAACATATAAAGAAAAAAAAAGATGCGCAAAATGATTCTTTTTCATGTTCAGTCTTGATTTCATTCATGGCGAAACACGCTTTAAGTACACAGTATGTACCTTGGTGACACCCAAACGGACGATTGTCATCAATCTAGACTTTCCTGCAGTTGCTAATTGCATTGCACGTGTAAACATTATTTTCCTGTGTATTGACGAATTACATATCCATTGTATTTTGTTGGACTTGAGTTGCATCATTGATTCCCTGTAGACTTCATGTATTTACATAAAAATATATAAATAACTGAAACAATTCAAAATAAAAGAATTATTAGTTTAAAAGTGTGAAATATATTATTCAATTTTCTCTCATTATGAAAAAAAAATGAGTTTATTCAACAATGATTGAATTCACCTTAGTTTCAAAGAAAATAACACTGCGACAAGAGGCGGCGGGCAGGAATAAATGGAGACACGGAGAAAGGAGAGAGGGGATGTGAGAATGTTAAAGGGAACTTGAGAAAGGGGACAAGAGAGGGGAAGATAATGCAAGATAGACCAGTAGAAAGGGGCCTGGAGAAAGGAGAGAGAGATGGGACAAAGGAACAGACGACAGAGAAAGAGATGACACCCGTATCCACCCCTCCGACATGCCATTGAAAACCTTAAGTTACTCATTAAGGTCAATGAGAGCCACCTTTTATAAGTATTGTCAAAATATAACGCAGTTTGTGAGGTGTCGGATTTATTAGAGCTTTATTCATAGTGTTTGATCCAAATAATGTAAATACAAAAATAGCACTTGCATAGGTTAATCAAAGTTTAGGATATATATCGACTATCTCAAACAGTAGGTTCTTTTAACACGAATACACTGTGAGCACCTGCAAACCTGTTTTATATATACTTTTACTTAAATGTCGTCATGGCAATCCGGCTATGTGAAACTTAATATACATATGCCTTTCGTATAAGTTTAAGCAGAGACATGTCTCTGGTTTAAAGCAGCAGCAATTGGTTTCTCCCGGTCGGTGAAAGATTATTTATAGGACTATAATTTAGTCGTGAAAAACTTTTTACCCTCTGTCTACATTTCAGTTCTATTAATTTTGGACATTACATGTATTTACAGCTGTATTAGTTTTAAACAAAAAATATTTGCAGCGCTAAAACGATTTTCCTCTAAAAATTAGCCAGAATATTTTTGTTTTACCAGTAGCATTATCGGGTTCTAGTGCGAATTTTCGTAGAATGTTATAGGTTTCTTTTTGCACATAGATTTTTTACCATACCAAGCTCTCAGCGGGAGTAACTTGACTTCAATCTGGCGGGGCTGTCATAAGGTTTAAACCAAAAATTCGAAATTATTCAGGTCATGCGAAATTTTAGACCAGAATTTATCGTAAGACAAAAAAATGATGAACCAGACTTACCCGTATTGATATATAAAAGCTTACTGATTTTAATACAAACGAGTTTTATTTCTATGTTTTGCCTGAATTTCTATGGTCAATTATTTTAGAACAAAATTTAATACCTGAAATTTTCAGTCAACAGGGAATTAGACATGAAATCTCTAGAAATTGCTAAAATGAACATGTATACACGAAATATCATCCCAAAAATTGGCGTGAAATTTCCCGTGCGTACATAATTTATGTAGCAGGGATTTTGCTATGGTAATGCCATGTTGTGACTGAAGATGCACAACACATTATATTGCACACTGGTGACGATGCCGAAACCACTCGCGATGTGTTCTACACTGGCAATGATAAAACAAATAGAATTACCGACTCTATTATAAAATGGAACTGCTTCAATCAAGGTAAACGGTAACTGGTACTGATATCTGTAGTATTATAGAGGAAACATAGATATGTTCTTTGTAATTTTTTTTTCATATTAACAGAGCATTTATATTCTTTACTTTAGACTTCAAAATGCAAGTTATGTCATACGCATAGTTATTGACAACACAGCACACGAGTTTGTAACCAACACATCTATAAATATGGTCAATTACTGAAAGCACTACCCCTACTAGTACTAGACCCCTACACGTGTGAACAGTTGAAAATTGTTTACTAATAATTCTTTATTGCAAAATTACACCCCTAAGGGTCAAAGCAATACAATACAACACAAAACATATACATTATACAATGATCAACAGGTAACAGATAGATGACTCTCTGACCGGCGTGGACCCTATATCAATTCAGCAGATTGTTTCAGAAAGGTACATACTACCGGTAAAAGGGCTGAGTTTGGATTAAGAATGAAACTAATTTATTGAAACTGGTTGAAATTTTTTAAAATTTGGGAAGTTTTGGTGTATAAGTTCAAAAATATTTGTCCTGTTTTGTTCATTAATTTTACGATTCAAAAGGAAATGGTTTTCATCTTCAATAACTTTACATGTGTTACAAAGTCTCTGTTGACGGGGAATATTTTTATAACGACCAGTTTCTATTTGTAGATCATGGTCGCTTAAACGAAATTTTGTTAATATTTGTCTACTTTTAAAACATGGCAATTCAGATAAATATTTTTCTAGCCCAATATTTAGTTTAAGTTTACTATATAAGAAAAGTTTTGATTCATCAGTAAACGTAGATAGTTTTTCTTTCAGTTTATTTACATATTGTTCTGTAACAGTCTTTTTTAACTGACTTTTTATTGGATATTTTATTTTTTCAAATGATTTGTTTATATTTGAATAGTTATCAATATTTAAATTAAATTCTTTAAATATGTTATTAATACAAGTATACCAAGAGTAAATACCCTCTTCATGTAGGCTTTTATTAACTTTTAGTGCTTCTGTGACAAGGGGATTTATATTTTTTGTATTTATTCGGGAATAATAAACCATTGCTTGAGTTTTGATAAAAGATGATAATGGGAATCGACTTAGTTCTGTATTCGACGCAATATTACTTGCCGTCTTTTTAAGTCCTAAGATGATTTTACAGTATTTGGTATGAATTTTTTTCATAATGTGATTTGTAATCAAATGATAACTCATCACAAGTTTTACTATTATTCTCAGCCCGAAGAAGGGCTCTATATAAAGGAAGATATTCATCCATGTACCATATTTCGCAGTTATAAAGTAAGACACGTCTAATAAGAGTGTCAAATAGTTTACAAGAAAGATTTACAGGTAATTGTTCAAAATTTGAAAATAATTTTCTTAGGGAATCTTAAATAATTTTCTTAATGCAATCAACGTAACAGCTGTGTCAAATCAACAAGATCATAAAACACCTGTACTAAATAGGAGACATCGATTTACATGTGTTTAAATGGTCCTTGGCTAAATAAAGTCAAATTTGTGTGTTTGTTTCCAAGAAAACGTTAACTTATTTATTTCAACAAACTTATGTAACAATTTATATTATCCACCGTCAAACAAGTTCCAAAGAAACAAATTTCATAGTTCGCCCAGTGAAATAATCTTTAGCTGGAAAGAATCTAATGCTCACCTTGTCAGGTTGTGAAATAAACTCCAGACAGAATAAATTTCGTAGATATACCAATAACATTTGATCATGATCCATTAGGATCATATTTCATAGGATACTATTTTCTCTTACACTTACAAAGGGTGCTAGCCCAGTGAATGCAAAATATGCACAGATAGTTTGTGCATTGAACTGAAGATTTGAATAAAATTAAGGCAACTAAATTTCATACTCAGTTCCAATCAAAACATCCTTTAAAAAACAGATGGCATGACATTTTTTATGGATATTTTAAAAAATGGCTTTAGTGTCCACCAAGTCATGATTTGCATGGAGCTGTACTGGCAGCAGTTTTGATGAGATATATCAAACATATCATAGCCAAGGACATACGAGCAAAATGTATAGCCTACATTGTTAATTTCTTTCAAATAAATTTCTCTGGAGTACTCCCATATTTTCCTCATAAGATATACAAAGGACAGCTATTTATTTAACATCAAGATACTGAAGGAGAGCATTTTTACATACATTTTTATAGTTTATTACTGACACATAAAAATTAAGATGGGTATGATACCCACTAAATGAACGTATAAAATCTATTCAAAGTGATAAATTAATCGCTACCCATAATCTGGAGTACACACTTCGATAAGTACCCTAGTAAAATTTACGAACACTGTTGCCTGCTCTGTGAAGACAATTTTTTTTAATTGGTTTGTTATTTTTTTCGCATTTAATGGATGTTGCGAATACATTTATACATAGTATCTATAGTTTATTAGTTGTATAAATAATGCTTCTTTACAAAGGCTCAATATTTTTGAATTTGGTGCACAACAGATAATTCATTGCTACCTTAATGGTGCATAAGTGGTTCTCAGTGTTGTTGTTTGACATTGTTTGAGGAAAATGAGTATATGATATCCACTTCTATATAAAAAAAACCAAAATATTTTGCATTATTATTTATACGCAAAACGAGGTATATATTTGAGATAATTTCCTACACCATTTGACACGAAATTGACTACATTTACAAAGAAAGAATTATGCCCATTTACCCGGGAATTTATTTCATTCAGCATACTAATTTTACAAATGCTTAACTGTGGTAACAGGTCACCTGTTACATACACTGTCATAACAAAATCAAATCGAATGCATTTTCATACAGTTAGATAACAGATTCAGCCACTGAACTTACCACTTATATACAATTTTGACATTCTTTTTGTTGTTGTTATATAGGACATTCAGAACCGAAACAAACTAATAGCTGTTTGGAAACGCCAAATGTTTATTCATTCGTAACAAAAAAAAATGTTTTGGTTGTTGGTGTATTTTGTGTAGTACTATCCTCTCAAACACTGTAAAATAGCTAATATCGACACAAAAAGCTATTTACGGCAATGTTCGGCTGCTTATAATCTAGAAAACATGCAAGTGTAGCATAATTTTATTTTCAAGAAGTACATTACTAGAGACCACCTTACTCGAATTTCGGCAACATCTGAGCATATTCTGAAAATGACCCATCATAGGAACAAATTCACGCCTTAATGATCATACGTCTTTGTAAATAAAAAATTAGCGTGACAATTTATAATTCACATCGCGAATTGGTTTTTGATGTATTTTTGTTGTGTACACGTAAAGGGATATGGAGTAAATGAACAATCTTATACTTTCACCATTGAACCCGCAAAACAAGACACTCTTGTCGACGTCTAAATAAAAAAAAATATTCATATCCCTTTGCAGATTATAAACACTCCGTCAGATCTGTATCCATGCACGATATTGAATGGAGATAATAATTTCCTTTTAGAAAATAATTTTTAATACAGTAAAAAACTTTTATAAGTCGGTTTTCGAACTAACTTAACTTTGTTTTGGGGAAATGACCATAAAGTTTTTGACCTAAAAACGGGCAAAATTAAGAAATAATTCGTGAAATATTAAACTTATCTTGGCTGCTAAGGTTTTGATAATCATATTCGGGGGGGGGGGGACTTTGTAAATGAAAAATTTAATTTTGCTGCCAATTAAAGTAGATATTTCAAACCTACTTTTAAGAAAAAGTGGAATTCAATTTTAATTTGAAGAAGTAAAGAATAAATTTTTTCATGCAAATGCAAATAGATTATTTTGATGTAAATAATTTTGGAATAAATAATTTTTGAAATTCTCATGAAAACGATTATTTTTTGTAGGCGAAATCGCCAAAACCACACACCCTAAACTTCAAATGGTTCTCCCCTAAAAGCAATTAAATATCGGATATACATATATTTATGGTGCTGACAAGTTAAATAAAAAAACACGAAACTTTTCTTTTGAATAAGTAAATAACATACGAATGCAGATATTTCTGAGACCCTCACCGGAAATTTTAAATGTCATGAAGTTTCGTATGTAATCGCTATGTTACCGTTCTATCTATCTGCAATTTGCGGCTGGAAATTAAAAAACAAACAAACAAACAAACATTTCGCAAAATAAATGTTGGCAACCGAGTTAATCTAAAGATACAAAAATAGTTTATTTATTTAAATACATTTAAAAAAATAATAATTAATAAATATTCATGAACACTATTACAATTTATCTATAAAAATAGATTGATTTTGAAAATTTTAGACAATTATAGATAAAAAGAATTAACTTGTACATGTACGGTAAAAAATCACTGTTATTAACTGAGTTGCACTGTCACAATCCGCCATAGTGCAACACAGTTATTTCAAATACTGTGGCTAACTGTCATGCACTGTTACAGTCAAGGACAGTGCATGACAGTAACACCAAGTACTGTCAATAACTGAAAAGTACTGTAACAATCCGGGACAGTGCATGACAGTAGTCGTAAAGACTGTCATGCACTGTGTGTTACTGTTACAGTACTGGACAGTTAATCACAGTACTTGGGTATTACTGTTAATAACTGTCCCCGATTATCACAGTTCTTGACAGTACTAAATAGATATTTCACAGGACTACCACAGTAGAGAACAGTGAATGACAGTTAAAAAATCACCGTTCCTGGTATGGACAGTACTTTTTTCTGTTCATAGTGAAAATGACAGATATGCCAGCATGTAAGGAATCAAAACCCTGAAATTTTCTTTTAATGTACGATTAAAGGTCTATAATAATAATTCACAAATCTAACAGATAAAATCTAAATATTTGTATTTCCGTAAAAAACGACAAACATTGCTTACGATATCTTTATATTTTTAAAAAAAATCATGACAAAAAACCATATTAGATCACCATAATCTCAAACATGATAAAAATTGATAGAGGGCAAGTAACAATTTGATTTAAATGGTAAGTCAAAATTTGCATGAGGGAGATACAAATTCGTTTTTAACAAAATTTACAAAATAAAGTTATTTCTTGTTTCCAAATAAAACTGGCTTTCGGGTCAGCAAAGAAGTATTGGTTACTAACTGTGCTTGGTATAATTTCCCCAAGTTAAAAAAACCCCAAAAACTAAGCATATTTCTACACCGGAGAATACCTATTGTTGAAGAAACTTTAATAACCAAAATGTATCCCATATTTTTTTCCTGTTCCTTATTTGTAAACTGTGCTGTGAGTGTTTACAGGGTTGACGACTCAGAAATACGAATTCAACAATACAAAAGTTAAATCAACACAAATTTGTTGTGAATGATTCATAAACAATTTAGAGGTTTCAATTGATATCTATCAAATACCTACAGATTATTTTTTTAAGGTGGCTTTGGTTTATGTGTATAAATGGCTTGTGTATCTGCAACACATGGCTTACGTAAGTGATTCTTTGGTTTACGTATCTAAATAGTCAAAACCAAGCTCCATTTACGTAACTACCTTGAAATTGTAAAGAAAATTGTTATTATGCGACTTTAAACGGATTTTTGGTAATTGTTTTTTTTTTTTTATCCCAAAGAGAATACAGAATATACCGTTTTATATTAGTAACCGCAAATGCAAAACTTAATGTTATTGTCAAGGAATTTCAATACAAAATGTGTGTGAAGCAAGCCATTGGGGAATTTATCCAAAATTTTAAATATTAAATAATGATGTTTTTACATATAATATCAAAACATAATTTTTTAAATATCTTAAAATAATCTTTAACAATAAATAATTGTCGGATCTTCTACTATGGAAATGTATTTTTAAATATTAAAGATTGATTCTTTAATATTAAATAATCAGTTCGATTTTAAATATTGAATAAAATGATTTTATTTAAATATTGGAAATTCGCTACACTTGAAACATTGAAAATTCATCACCTATGAAATGTATAATAAATATGAGAACGGCTTACGACTGGAAAAGCGAGTTTTCTAGTTTTTAACATCAAGAAAAAAAATCCGCTTTGTTACATCTTGTTAAGCGTTTGATTGACATCGATTGCATTATTTAACAGCATTTTTTAATGAAAAAAATCAACATATTTTGATATTAAAAATAAATCTGATTTTTCGAATATTAAAAATTATTGTAATATTAAAAAAGTGGTAGTTTTAGTATTAAAAGGGATTTTGTAGTATTAGAAAATGAATTTTTATCATTTAAAATAATTTTTCTGATACATTTTTATATCAAGAAATAAAACAGAAGTAAAATATGACTTAAACATCACATCTTTGCTTAATTTCACTATTATGGTCATACCGGATGCATATTTTGTTTTATTATACACACAATGAATCTAATTACAAAAGTCACAGTCTCATGTTACATAAACCACTAATTATCTCAAGTCACATTCGGGAAGCAGTAAATGAGCGAATTTTAGTAAAGTTCATAATTGTCGTTCTTATTGTAACTAGAAGCAATGAAGGAATATGGAATGAATGCACATTAAACAGTGTTTCTACAAACACATGCTACAAAAAACAATGGGACAAAGCGTTTATTGTTGTTCTTCATTTTGAAGTCACCATCAGGCCTTCAACAATGAGTTTTGCTCATAGCTAACAGCATTAAAGTGCAAGACGGTTCGTATCACCGATATGAGCGGAATTCATTGCTGGATGTCAAGCATTGCTACTTAAGGCTTTTTTAATCATAGATGCGGGATCGTGAACAAACGTAAAATTAACTGGCAAAGTTTTCTTACAATCGCTGTCATCCGTTGCCCGACAAAGAGACTAACAGAAGACAATAACAACACTTAAAAAGAGAACAGGGTACTCATTGAGGCAAAAGTTAGAAAATTTTGCAGAATAAAATGATGGGATGTATGCATAATAAACCGGTGATCAGAATAACAATTTGACATTAAAAAATAAAACCAAACACGACTAAATTTCAAAGTATGATAGTGCATCCATTCTGTCAAACTCAAGTACGCCATAACGTAATTGTATACAAAGCTTATGCAGAAATTTCATTAGTTTTTTTATTCATATTAACATATACTTTCTTGGGTAACTTGTTTGTGGTATTTATTTTAATTGAATCCATAGATATAAATGAAGAATAAATATTTCAATAACTCATCTCATTGAAACATTAATACTTACCTTGCATAAATGTATGAATGGGTGTGGAAAATTATTATTAAATATTTTAAAGATTTATGAACAATCAAGTTTTTTTTTGCATTTACTTGAATATTCAATTAAAAAAAAGATACCAGGAAACATCTACAATGGCCAAAAATCACAAACGCATGTCACAATCAAAGAGAGAACTGCATAAGAAAAAAAAAAAAAAACACCAATATAACGAAAACGGCGTACGTAACTCAGAATGGCAGGCTTGGAATCTGCACAATCAAAAGCTGGCAGTAGGACTTAACCGATTTTTTGGATACCCAAACCTCCACTTTCTCTACTGTATCATATACATACAAATAAAATATAGGAAGACTACTAACACAAAGACCACTGTATCTTGAAAAGGAATAAATCAGACAAAAACGTCATTTTGATAAAAAGGGGCAAGGACTGTTTATCACTAAATGTCTTCTACCTCAAGGTGCCAAATTTTGTAGTAAAGCACTGTCACACTACGAAAGAAAAACTCAAAACTACACTTAAGGTTTAGTAGAGTGGTCAATATACCTGAATAATATTCAGGTAAGTGAATTCTGAAAGCAATTTAATGGAGTCATGTCTGAGGACATTCGCATAATTATTCATTATTGTTTTTTGTTTTTGTTTTTGTAAATCTGTGTTGTTTTCTACTCCTGTACTTTTGCTTGAAACACTGCCTTCCTTAAAAAAGTTCTGTTTATCACAAATGTACTACTTAACAAGTTATGTTACACATAATTTGAAAATATCACTGCGGAAGTTTTATAGTCGACACCTAAATCTTAATGACCGCTATTGGATATCTGTTTCAAATATGACAACAGATCGTTCCACTTAAAAGTTTAAGTTTACTCTTTCTCTATTGGACTTGACTTTACTACTTAAATGACTTGTTCAAAATCGCGGGTGTATTTTACATTTTTGTAAGAAGCAAGAGATGCGTAGCTTAGTAGTGCACCAGATCTTACCCATGGTATTTAATTGGATCCGTATTATAAATCTGTATATATGTCAACATTTATGTTGCTTACTTATGCTATGCCTTTGTTTTGTGGGGTTTCTTATGTTGGTAAATATTTGGATTATTCTTCTTTGGACTGACGGTTCAGTTCTCACTTACTTTGAAACTGATCTGCAGCAAACTAATTCACTGTACTTTCGGCATTTCCTTATTCTTTAAGTTTCGAGTGTACTTAAAATATTATTTAGATCTAGACCTTATATGCGAAAAGATGCCTATTTGATTTGTGTCATCGTTATACCAACAACTTTCTTATCGGTTTTCCACTTACCTTTATTAGAAATTTTACTCTATAAGCCAAAACCGAATCCGAACCGATACCAAGTCCGAAACCGAAACAAGTGAAACTTGCATCATTTTACATGATATAAAATCACACTTAAATAAGTCTGGGAATTATGTAACTTAGTTTCTGTTCTTTTCAACGAACATACGTCGAAGTAGTAGAATATTACTTCTAAGCCATACAACTGCTGTTGGCTGTATTGACGGAACTTTACACAGAAAATATCATCCGATCGAAAAACAGGCTTTTTATGGTGGTCATATACGTATGCATTACATATATATAGGTTATAAAGATAATGTCAAACAAACACGGTCTATAAAATCAGGTTTTCCTCACCACAATTAAAAAATGACATAGAATACAGATTAATTAATCCAAAAAGTCCACAGAAACAATGGCATAAATATTTTTATCTGTTAGAAGACATGATATATCGATCCGGTCATCCATTTGTTACTCTTTGTACAAGAAGATAAAAAGGAAATCAAAACGCTTGGGTCCAAGATAAGCGAAGGCTTGTGAATGCAAAAATTAGCAGACTATCAGAAGGGTCAAAATCTATCGCAAGTTGTCTATACAGAAATACTCGATGTAATATTTCAATATTCCCTCGATGTCTCCAACAGCTAAAACACACACACTATATATATATATATATCATATATATATAGAAGGCAACAGCCCCTGACAGTAAGAGCTAACCAATTCTTAATATTTCGTATCACTTCATATCAGAAACTGAATTGACAATAACCTCGGTATTTTGTTATTCATTTCAAATTTGTTATGCCATATTCTTTAAATAGAAATAAATATACTCAAATTACTACAATCCAATTCACGCATATACAATTCCTTTCAATTGGCATTAACATTAACATTTATGATTAACAGGTAATTAAAACTTTTGATTATGGCAAGTATATTAGGGAGGAATTTCTAGATCTCTCAACAGCTTTTGATCTTCTTGAAGACGAATTCTTTCTGCCATTTCACATTTTTTACACTTCTGTATAGTGGCTTTCGTCTTGTTTGAAAGACAGAAAACAGACTGTTTCCATTTCAAATCAATATCCATTACGTTAAATCGGATGTACCTCAAAGGTCAGTTTTAGTTCTTTTATTATTTTTTATTGATATCGATGATCTCAACTTATATAAAAAAAAATCATAACACTCATCTTTTTTTTCCTACGATAGTACCATATCGGTGATCAGCAAAAACATTTTTGTGTAAGAGAGGCACTAAAAGCGGTGCTTGGAATTATTTTGCGATGCTGCCGTCAGACCTGGGGTAATGGTAATGTGTAATGGTAATGGTAATGTAATGTAGCAATATTCTGCGTAATGGTGATGTAATGTGTAATGTGCCATATTTTGCATTACAAGTAATGGTAATGTAATGCATTACTGTCATAAAAAGGGCAGTAATGCACATTACTTTCCAATATTTACATTACTTCAATAATTTCATGACATTTTTTGATAAAAAAAAAATGATTTGTTATAGTTATTTCTTGCTTACAAAGACTTAACAAATCTTAATGTAATAATGATATAATTTGGTATTAATTATAAAAACATTAATAGAAGAAAAAAAAACTCCTTCCAAAATCAGTATTCTATGTACAAATTCAGTAGTGTACAAAAAAATAATCAAGTTAATAATAATAAAATAAAGCAGCTGTAATTAGTTGTAATATGTTTAACTCTGTTTTTATCCTTTGACAATAAACAAACATGTGTCATATTTATTGATTGTCTTAATTACCTAATTAGGGCAAAATAAGATAGGCACCCCATTAATTAGAGTCTAGATATTACAAAGAATACATTTGACCTAGGGCAGTCTTTTTTTTAATTATACCATGGAGATATAAATCTATGTTAATACAAATGTAATACATCCATGATTATACTAATTTGAGTATTTTTGCACTTGTCCTTATATACCTTCACTTGAAGAGTGAAGAGAAGCCTATAACTAGGATCTGTTTGGCTTTACATTCCTTATGATTTATTATTTTTAGTTAAATTTTGTCATTTGTTTCTATCAAGTGCATTTTATTGTCATCCATTTTTATTGCAATTCCTTGTTTTATTAATCACCAACCTCACATGATTTCTATTTGTTTATTTTTTGCAAATAAGGACGAAATTTAAGATCAATGGTTTAAAAACAAAGTGATCCCCGATGCACATACATTTTAAGTAGTCTGTCTCAGTTATTTAAAAGAGATTGTGCTTTTGAAAGATAATATACGCAATTAAAATGGCATTTTAAAATGGATTAATGAAGTTTGGGATTTTATTTTTGATAAGGTAAATGAATTTAGAAGGCAAAATGGGGAAAATAATTTGCAGAAAACAGAAAATTTATTAATTTTAGGTATAAATGATCAAAATAATATTAGCAATATAATTGCGGACACGGTAATTATTGTCACCAAGTGGATAATTTGGAAACAGAGGAATGTAGTAAAATATCAAAACAGATATCATTACATTACTAATAAAAAAAGAAGTTTCATTTATTTTTTTTAAAGTTCAACAAAAACACCATAATACATTGTTTATATCTGAAATGGCACTTGTACTTTGTAGTTAAAAGGTCAAACAATTGTAACTGACCTAAATTTACAACTCCCTATACATGTAATTTCTCTTTTCTTGTCTATATTGTGTAGTATTTAAAAATATTATTATATGTTAAATAACTCACCAGCCATCCTTTGTGAATATATATAATCCTCTAAATTAGTAATTACACAAATCATATGGTCCTTATAAAAGGATACTCTAATGTTTAAAGTACACGTAGTGAATGTTTTGTTTTGATAACCACGCACGGGTGGATGTTTAAATATTTCGCATAGTAATAGTTTACACCCAAAAGAAGGGCTGGTCGTTTTATACAATTGTTTATGTTGATCATAGCAATAGGAAAATGTTGTATAAAATAGTAAAGGGAGTATTTTTTTCTTTACTCATTTGTATTTTCCTGGCAAATTAGTTGATTGTTAAAAACAGGAACCCCTAATCTAGTTGGCCTGGACTATATTAGGGTTATTGTGAATCAGGTTTTGTTGAATAAACTGTTTTGAATCTTAAAAAAAATGGCATTTGGAATATAATCAATTCTTACAAATATTATCTGATTATGTCACTATATACAATGAATATTGAATTTATTTACTACTTATACATTACTATTTTTTCCACATTTACCAACTTTTCATGTAATGTGTAATGTAATGTAATGCATTCTCAAGTAATGTGTAATGTAATGTAATGCATTACTTTCCAAAATAAGTGTAATGGTAATGGTAATTTAATGTAAAAAATTCCCAAGTAATGGTAAAGTAATGCATTACATTGCAATGTAATTGACCCCATGCCTGGCTGCCTTAGTCCTTAATGTTTCCAAGACAAAATCTATAAGTATAGTTTCAAAACATAAACTTTATGCCTTATTTGATGAAAGTGTTCATATATCTGTCGACGAACATCAATTCCCTGAAAATCAATGTGAAAAATCCCTATGTTTTCATTGATGTATTTTTGCTAAAGTCTGAACTTTCTGAACTTTCTAAATCAAGCTTTAGCTTTAATCAGGCAAATTAAAGAAATACAAAAATCAACAGATTTTTTTTTCAATGCATATGTTCTTGCACATTCGATTACTGTTGTTCAGTTTGGGGGAACAGGAGTCAACAATTACTTACTGAATTTACAACAAATGACAACAATAATGTGTTTTTTTTTAAATATTTTATTTAATAAATCACACATACAATATCTTAACATTTAGTGACATAGCCAAATTGAATTCGGAAGCCATAGCCTTCAACCTCTTGGAACCATTTTTAAATGAGCAAGATTTTTAAAAACAATCTAACGAACTATTTAAGGAATGTGAAATGGTTCCAATTACGAAAAGAATACTTTACCACAAAGCATTATTAATGTAATAATCTAAAAAAAAATATATATATATAATCTTCTTGCTTCTGTAAAAGGACAGCGATTCATATATATAAACCTGACTACAGAAATATACAAACCAAGTTTTCGCTAGTGGGTTAAAAGTCGAATTTGCAACCACAAGAAATGAAAACTTGGAAACTATTTGAATTCAATAATTACTGATAAAATAACATTTTTGCTGCATTGTATAGTTTAAATGCGTAAAATATTTTTATATTGATATGTTATTATTTTGTGATTTTATGCGATTCAATCTATTGTGTTCTTCTGTATGCTTTGAAGGGAGTCCTTTTGAAAATTGTACAATCCATAGAAGTTAATTTTATCTCTCTCTCTCTCTCTCTTTCTCTTTCTCTCTCTCTCGCAATAAAGGTTTTTCTAAATTACTAATAATTTAATAAATAACGAATTATGCATTGCACTTTCGCTTATACATTATACAAAAATACCGAAGTGCAGAAAAAACAGTTAATTTCGTTATGCTGTACACGTGTTTCAAGGGGTAACCTCTCATCAGCAGCATTTAAATCAAATAATATGGAAAGCCACAATCCAAAAGTAGTAAAAAAAGATGATTAGAGTCTTACCGAATCAACATCTGTTCGTCATTAAACATTAAAACATTGTAAAAGTATCATTTGTTTAGTTAAAACAGTAATTAAAATTAAATTTCACATCGCAGAAACATAGTTTTTTATAAATGTTAAATATTATGCATGTTAAATTGGTTTCGGTCGCGGATTCGGTTTCGGTTTTGGCTTATAGTGAAAATGTCTAATATGAAAACCAATTCGTGCCGTTAATTTTGACCAATGGCATGGATCAAGCTATGTTTTTTTTTTTAATATTTTCTTACCTCGAAAGATTTGATGAAGTGAGTTGCATAATCCCTTCATATTCAACGTTCATACTTCCCTGTTCACGATATCTCATTGGTCTCTGATAAATTTCAGCATTTCGAAGTTTTAACCTACAAAAGGAAACAAGATTAAATATACAGTTAAATGTAACCCGAATGATGTTTTTTTAACTAATACATTTTGCAACAGGGTTACAGATTTCATAAGTTGTTGAATACATTTAAGAAGTTTTGTAACAGATATGAACATGTTATATCTAAGTATGGCGTTACTCGTAAACAGCTTATTACAATGGGCATTTCTAGTCCTCAATTTTACGGAAATGTTATTAAAAAATGCCAGAAATTGATTAAAAATCCAGAAAAGCTGGGACGTAACTTACATTCTTTACGTAATATGGGATATCGGCAAGATATTCTGCTTGCATCAGTTAAATTAGCTTTGAGACCTAGTGACCGGAAAATTTTGCACACATACTGGCCTCTCACTGATACTGCCGATGTCCACTGAAATTTATGATGATTCTTGACCAAACCCTTCGGGAAGTTTTGAGTTTGATTTTTCTTCCGTAGTGCGACAGTGTTCTACCAGCAGACTAGGCTCCTTGAGCTAGCCGGCAGTTTAGCGGCGAGCACCCCTTGACCCATCTTTCAAAATTACGTATTGTCTTTTTCTCTCCTTTCAAGATTGTGGTCATGGAGTTAGTAGGCTACCTGTATTGGGTTTTATTCGTATGTTTTTATACTATAGGGAAACGGAACAGATAAAGGGGAGGTTTGGGTACCCATAAACCGGTTTAACCCTACCGCTGGCTTTTGCTAGTGCCGGTACCAAGTCCGGCTGTCCCGAGTTCCTATCGTTGTCTACGTTTGTCTTTTGTCAAATACGTGTTTTTCTTGTGTAGTTCCCTTACAAGTTGTTGCATGTAATTATAATTTACAGCCATTGTAGGTGTTTTCTGTTATCCATTTTTTTAACATTTGACAGCAACAAAGAAAAAGTTTCTGTAAGTTCAATTGGACGACTTAATGATGAAGTTATACGCAAAGCTGTAGGTATCATATGTCTGCAAAATATCTATATTTGCAATATATCTTGTTAGTAAATATATGAAAAAAAAGAACACAGTGAAAAAAAAAAAAAAAACGCGTCAACTACCTTTCACTTTTAATTTTTACCTGTATGATATTTGCTTTCTGTCAGTTTTTAAACATCTTTGAGTTGATGGTAACATCAAATATAGTCCCCGGACTAAAGATTTGAAAACTGTTTCGCTGTACTCAAAGGTATAACAGCAATATGTTTAGGTATTCGCAGACAAAAATACTTATATTTCAATATTCCATCAGGTGATTTAACGATTTCTCGTGAAGGAAGATTCTATTGGCTGGTGAAGTGATGATATCATTTTTTCACATTACTTTCTAAGTCTTAAATAATCTGTCATTAAGGTCATCATAAAATGTTTTAAACATTTGAATTGTAATAAGTTAATAACATTTGATAATTTAATAAGCCAAAATTTGATATTTGACATAAACAATCGATATAAATTGATTTTTTGTCCTAGAAAGTGTCGTTTGAAGACCTTGAGGCATTGAAATATTTAGTAATGGAGTATATCTATATAAATACTCTATAATGGTGATTTTTATTTTGATTCGTCATATTTCCGATGATATTGATGTATATTATACCAAAAATAGAAATATTCTATTTACAGCAACATATACAACAATCAAATCTTATCATAACATCGAATAATCTACTCCAGGTTCATTGAGAATTTAAAATTTACAGTATTTATGGAATGGATATCTCATCTTTATGTTACCGTTTTCCTGTCATTTTAACTTCTATTATCATATTTAGAAGCCTTTCTATCGAAATAGAGTAGCTTTTCGTCCTTGCGTCTGTTGTCCGTTTGTGATTCAGGAAACGAGGTTTGTTTGTTATTCGTCACTTTTAATTTGTTAAACGTCTTAAATCTGATCTAATTCAAACATTTAACAGTTTTATATCGCTGTAAGTTCTAAAAGTTACTGCTGTGAATATATATTTAATGTTTATTTACCAAAAAGTAGTTTTTTTTAAATACCAGGGAAAATTGGTTAAAGCTGCTCCTGTGAAATTCAGAATGGGGTCTACGGTCAGCTACACTTTTGCAGTCTCCGAAATATTGCTTAGTAAGCCCTACATAAAATAAGCAACCATGTCCGAATAGATGGGATGTGCCAGCGCAGAAGACGGGGTGGGCCATAGGTCTTCCATAAGGTGTACAGATCGTATAAGAATTGAATAACCATATTTGAACGATCGGGCATGATGTAGAATTCATTTTTTGTAACTTTGTCGTATCTCATACAATAGAAGGCTGATCGAAATATATTTTGTTGTTGCATTAATGTATTAATATATAGTATCTTTGATTTGTTATAACTCAATGACAATGTACTGTGCAGTTTGAGCCGAAGTGGATCATTTTAATAGGTTGTGTTTATACTTGTATTTTTTTTTAGTCGAAGCAACTCATTTTCTTGCTTTCTTTCACTGGTTTGTTGTAATTTCCAATTTTGTCCTGTTTTGTTTTGATCTGGTCATATGTTTCTGTGATGTTTTGAGTTTTGTATATACCCAAAACAAAACAAAAGTAATGGATTCCACAGACAGATTAGAGGTTAAATGTTTACTGTTGCAACCTTCGAAAAAGATGCGACGTGTTGTATCAAAATGTGGATTCCTTTGGATCAACGGATCTGCCCGTCGAGGGAGTACAATCGTTGGTACAAAGCAGTAGGCCATGGGCTGAAATCACTTTCCATGCACCCCCCAAACTTATGATCCAGACCGATTTTATTCAGTCCTTTATTATCCCCTTTTGAAAATAAAACATGTTAACATGAATATAACCTGCACGCATAGACAGTATAGGGCCACTACACCACACAAAATTCTTGTATTTTAGTTTTAATCTTAGTTTTATCTTCTAAGCTCGATAATTTTTATGGCGATAAGTTAGATGTACTGAAATTTGGTATCAAATTAAAACTTGTATACTATATTTTACAATGAACACAAGTTTTGACACTTTACGCATTTTTTATGTTCTGGGGATGCAAAAAATATACCCCTCCTCCTGCAAAAAAATTGCGAAAATGACGATTTTTAAGCTTTTAATTCCTTTCTGATAAATAAATTTCATCATTTGATCTAGTTTTTATGCCTTATTTATCAGTTGAGATACAATGTTGAAAAATAATACCATTAAAGTCCTTAAAATATTGATTTTATGTATAAAATTTTTGAAATATGGAAATTTTCGGAATTTTTAATATTTTCACAATTTCGACTTTCTTACTTCTGGATCGTATAAATTTGAATATATATCTAAAATTGCCAATGCAGTAATGATTTATAATATGTAGGCAACAAATTATGTGAAAAAAAATTTAGAGTCAGATTTATTGTTGGATCAAAAATGCCGAAATTAGCACCCCCCTTAAAATTAAGGGAAATTTAAAATATTCAGGTTCTAAATAGTAAAAAAAATATGTCTAAAGCTGACAGGCAGAAGCCCATTTAAGTAGATTCAAACTTTTTACGTGGTCGTTTTTTGGCCCTTCTGCTCGAAATTTTATGAAAAATGGGAATTTAACGTTTTGCATAATTAAATGAAATTTGACTAAGAGAAACTTTGAATTTTGTAGAATTCCGAAATTATGAAAATTAATATTTTTCACGAAAGTCGCCCAAAATATTCAATTTGACTCATATTTTCTGCGTTAGAATTGCATATTGCGATAAATCAAATGCATTTTTTAAAAGAAAGTGGAAAATATTAGTATGTTTTGTTCATATATATGTAAAGACAGGCAATTTTTTGGCTTTTTTTAGCATCATTTTCTTGGAGTAGGGGTAAAATTTTCGGTATTTAGAGTTAAATTAAACACCCCTGGTTTTTCTACACATTGTTTTAAGATAATTCATATATCCCCAAGAACAAAGAATTGGCATTCCTGCTATAAATCCTCCAGATTCGCTACATATAACTATTTAAAAGTGAATTTTGGAAAAATCTGAAATGCTGAAAATTCCGATTTTTCATCAATTTCGTGCCAAGTATTGAGTTTAATCTAAAAAGTGGGACTTAAAATGACAAATCATGATAAAATTAATGCAACATTGTTATATCCAATGCAGACTTTGCGTATTTTGGCTATTTTTATATAGACAAAAAATTGACTATTTTAGGGTGAATTTGTTTGGGTAGGGGTAAGATTTTAGGTATTTAGAGTCACATTATACACTCTTTGTTTTTCTAAAACAGCAGCAGTAGAATACCGAAGGAACAAAGGGATGAAATTCACAAAAATGGAAGTCCAAAGACAGGGCAAAAACGAGAACACAGAAAACAATGACGCTAGACACAAAAACAATGACGCTTAACAGACACAGAACCAGAACCCACAACATTCAGAACAAAGGCACTCAGTGAAACTGAGAGTGACATCAGGTGCTCCGGAAGGGTAGGCATGTCCTGCTCTGTTAACAGCACCCGTCACACTGTGAGTGATTCAATCCGGGAAAATGTTAAAGTCGGTAGACAAATCCGGAAAGACGTGAATCTAGCTGAAAATGTCCACTTTTATTTGGGATACTGACACGTCATATCTTTCAATGATGCTATGGTGACGGCCATAGAATTTCTTAAGGGATGAAATTAACAAAGGTTGAACAAACCCTGACTAAGCAGCTTTTGGGACAGTGTTTTTGCTCTGTTCAAAAAATCACTGTACAAACTAAAAGCTCGAGAGTAACGAATCAACTGTGAAATGTACACTCCATAGGCTGGAGAGGTAAATATATTGCTGCTAAGAAAGGGAAAGGTCACAATGGGGAAATTAAAATCATCACGCTTGTCATATAGCTTAGATTTCAAACGTCCATCTTCGTCAATATACAATTAAAGATCTAGGTACGAAGCTGAAGTAGGTGTTTCAGTTGTTTCTTTATTTTCAAGCTCATTTGGATAGACCTGATGTAAAATCCTTAAATTTTGGATTATTAAGAGAAAGTACATCGTCTTTGTAGCGGAAGCTGAAATTAAAGGACTGGGCTTAATGTTTTTGTTTTCTTTGAATAAGCCCTTGTAAAAACTTGGCCTCGTACGAGGAAAGGAAAAGGTCAGCTAAAAGCGGCGCACAGTTTGTTCCCATAGGAATCCATATTGTCTGTTGGAAAACACGACCTCCAAATTCGACAAAAATATTGTCAATCAAAAATTCTAACATTTTGATTACATCAGTCTCGGTGTACTTCTTATTTGAATCGGTGTGGTTCTTAACAAAATATGTCTTGTCTTTCCATATAACTAAATAGGTGTATCTGTGTTCTCCATTTTTTGTGCAGAAACATTGATGTATTAAATCTGCAATTACTGTTTTCAGTTTATTGTGTGGCAAGGTTGTATAAAGTGTAGAAAAGTCAAAAGTTTGAATGCTATGGCAATGGGTAAGACTGGTTGAGGAAAGTTGTTCAAGGAGATCCTTTGAATTTTTAAGAATCCACATTTGATTCACACCACTTGTGGAGTAAGCTTTATTACACGATTTTTTCAGGCCATCTTTGACTGCGGTCAACAAAGTAGTAAGAGCTGTGAAAGAGGTTTAGTGGTGCATCTGGAAGAACAACAATGTTTTAAGACAATTAATGTATCACAAATAACAAATAAAAGGCATATCTGCAGAAATATCCTCCAAATTTGACATATATTACGACTTAACAGTGAACGTTGGACAAATCTGAAATACAGAAAATCCTCATTTTTCATCAATTTGGGGCAAAATATAAAGTTTAAGTCAACAAATAGCTGTTAAAATACCAAATCATGATGTTATTCATGCAATATTGTCATATGTAACACACATAATTCGTGTTCTGGTTATTTTTATGCGAACAAAGACATAAAATTGACAATTTTAGGGAAAATTTGTTGGGGTAGGGGTACGATTTTCGGTATTCAGAGTCACATTAAATACTCCTTGATTTTCTAAACACTGTTTTCAGACAACTAATGTATCCCTGAGAACAATTAATTGGCATATCTGCAGATATACATGTATCCTCCAGACTTGCCATATATAACGGGTTAACAGTGAACTTTGACCAAACCTTTAATGTTTAAAATTCCCATTTTTCCTCAATTTCGAACACGATGTTGAGTTTTAGTCAACAAATGGCTGTTCAAATATCAAAGCGTGATGCAATTCATGCAATATTGTCATATTGAACACAGATTTTGCGTGTTTGAGTTAATTTTATGCGAACATAGACAAAAAATTGACAATTTTAGGGAAAATTTTAGGGAAAATTTGTTGGGGTAGGGGTAATATTTTTGGTATTCAGAGTCACATTAGACACTCCTTGTTTTTCTAAACAATGTTTTAAGACAACGAATGTATCGCTTAGATCAATAAGATGGCAAATCGGCAGATATAACTTCCGGATTTGACGATTTGACGATTTAACAGTGGACTTTGGACAAATCTGAAATGTTGAAAATTCCCATTTTTCATTAATTTTTGGGAAAATATTGAGTTGCCATAATGTGTACCAGTTGTAAAGAAGACATTATGTACTTCCATTTTATTCCATCGTTTCTTGAATTTTGAACCACTTATAGATAAGATGAGGCAAATATGGACAAAGCTTTGTCGAAAGCGAAAATATACAAAGATGTGTTTTATTTGTCTATTTAAAAGTGATAGTTTAATCATTCAAAACACATTTACATTATGTTAACATGCTTAATTTTTAAGAAAGAACATTAGAAGACTAAAAACAATTCCATGAATTATGAAATGAACAACATACTGGTTTGTAAGGCAATTGAACTTACACAATTTCGAGAAAAATCTTACAATTTACGTCAACATTTCGAAGGGGTAGGGGTAAGGTTTTTTAATTTTTATAACGTATTGGGTATAAAAATGGTAATTATGTGGAATATTTGTAAAGCTGATACTATAGGCTATCATTCTATGCCATTTTTTTATAACTGAGAGGTACCAATCCGCAGTTTGAAGCAATTGAATGAAAAACTTTGATCCAAAACGAAATTTTACAAAATTTCGTTGGGTGGGTCTAAAGAAGGGGCCTGTTCCAATATTGCGTGCAGGTTATGCTCATGTTAACATGTTTAATTTTGAAGAGGGGATACAGAAGGACTGAAAAAAATGGGTGGGGATCATAAGTGGGGGGTGCACAGGGGGTTATTCCAGCCCATGGACTACAGGGCATTTCTATTTTAGTGTAATCATCTAATGATAGAATCGATAGCGATCAAGATGATTCATTCCACATGGAACTGAGAAAAAGCATTAACAATTTACCTGATGCAGAACTTCAATGTCACAATGTTGCTGTAAAATTTTTACCAAACAATTGAAAAAGGTCAAATCAAAATGTATGAGCAATATATCGTAAAAGGTCCTTCTACTCGATCTTCTGCTGGAAGTCTTTGTGTTTATTCAGTACCATCTCTGGTATTGTGGCTATAAACAGAGACCCCATCAGTAAAGTCATAAATCGGTTGTTTATAAAAATATGTGCAAGTGCTGAAAGTTGTATCCCAGAGAAGCATCAAATCAATTTTTTTGACAATTATCTCCAGTGTCGATCCACACCAAGAAGCATTTTACAAACTAGATTCTAAAATCAGAAAATCACCTGATGGTTTCAAATACAAGAAATGTATGAATAGCTGTTGCAACAAAAAAAAAGTTTTTATACCGATGAGTATCGCAAACTCATTTCCCAGTGCAGATATGCTGTTCGGTCCGGGAACTAATAGCGTATTTATTGATTTAATAAAATTTTGCATCAATATATCTTGTTTTCATGCAAAAAAGAACGCAATGAAAAATATGCTTCAACTACCTTTCACTTTTTATTTTGGCCTAGATGATATTTGCTCTCTGCCAGTTTTTAAACATCTTTGAGTTTATTGTAATAGTAAATTCGGTTTTTATGGATTTAATTAAATATTGCAGCATATTTCTACACACAAGTCTAGAAATTGTAATTACTTATGCTTCGAATGTACATTTGTTTGTACCAGCTCGCTCCTTGTTCTTTTGGAATCAATGACTTAAAGATATTTGCAATATAGATTTTCATTTTTTGTTCATTTCTCAAATCTGTTGCACACTTTTGAACCTGAAATTTATCATCTATTTTGAAGATTTCGTGTTATAATGAGTTTAATTCAGTTGTTCATTAAGAAATATAGTAATAATTCTAAAACGCGCAAAACGTATTGTTAACCTATTCTTTGAATCTTCACTGTAGTCTGACATCTTATTATGACCTATGTTACTTGGAAAGTGATTTGTCTTTTTTAACTCAAGCCAATAACCATACTGATGCATCACTTGCTCTATATTATTGTAAATTCAAAATAGAAGGTAAAGTTCTGCATTCTCACAAAAATTCTTTAAATCTTGTGACTTGCTTTTCTGTAACTTAAACATTGCAATTATACTCGATATAAATGGGCCATTCCATTTTATATCTGACAAGGGGGTCTGGAAGGTGACCCTTAAATTTCCCCCTAAGAAAGTTTTCGTGAAATTTTGAACCCCTCAGATGAAATCAAAAACTACCACTCAGAAAACACCTTTCACCATCATCAGCTGTGGCAGTTAGATCATGAAATTTACAACCCCTCAGATGACAGAAAAAGAACACCCCTCAGAAAACGCCTTCCGCCACCATAATATGTAGAACGTAAACAATAATTTTAACCCCCAAGAAAGTTTTCATGAAATTTCGATCTACCAAGCTGACAGGAAAACCACCCCTCAAAAACGGACAGACCTAAAATTCAGCACCCCTCCCCCAACAACAAAAATAAATTTGCAGCTTTAATTGTACAGAGATCTTTTTTTACACGTATCATTGGAATGATAATTTTCACTCATTATGTATCTGACTGATGTTAAAAGAGGGTCGGCCCCTTTTAGGATTATTTATGCTAATTTGTTTATAAAAATCGAGATTTCTATAATTAAAGCCTAGGAGGTCCTGAAATTAAGCACCTGGAATCAGGGTTTCATTAATTTTAACTTCTTTTGTAGCTGGGGTGTCAGGATTTCGAAAAAATAAAGTCGGGATTCTGGGATGAGACGCCCGTCTACAATGTTTAATGTGTATTGGTTAACGCTGAATTATTAGTCCTATCTTCTTATATTATACATCCATATTTTGGTGTGCTTAATTAGGAGACATCACCTTATATTATGCCGTTAAAAAATAGTAGAGGATAAGTTTACAAGCATATCCTTAGTGTTATTTCATCGAGGCCTATGTTCATGCTGGAGACATTTCTTTCATAAATAATTTCAAAAAAAAAAAAACTTTCCCGCAATACCAAATTTAAATTATTTGTTTGTGCTTATTTCAATTGTCGCCACAAAACATTTATATGTATTTTTTTCCCAAATTGCCTTATCAGATTGAAATATTTTGCATTTTAGCTATTTTTCTTTCGCGCGATACCAGATTTATGCATCTTTTGTCAAAATGACCTCAGAAGAGGAAGATATTATATGTTGTTGCTCATTTCAATTGTCGCGACACAACATTTATATGTATTTATTTCTAAATTACCTTATAAGACTAAATTATTTTGCATTTTAGCTGTTCTTCTTTCTGGCGAAACCAAATTTATGCATCTTTTATCAAAAATGAATTGAAAAGTGGGAAATACTATTTGTTTGTTCTTATTTCAATTGTTGCGACACAACATATATATTTATTTTTCCCAAAGTTACCTTTTAAGATTGAAATATTTTCAATTTTAGCTTTTTTACTTTCTCGCAATACCAAATTTATACATCTACTGTTAAAAATGATCTCAAAAGTTGAAGATATTATATGTCGGTGCTTATTTCAATTGTCGCGACACAACATTTATATGTATTTTTTTCCAAAATTACCTGATAAGACTAAAATATTTTGCATTTTAGCTTTTTTTCCTTTCTGACGATACCAAAGTTATGCATCTTTTGTCAAAAATGAATCCAAAGGTGGGAGATATCATTTGTTTGTGCTTATTTCAATTGTTTCGACACAACATTTATGTGTATTTTTTCCAAAATTACCCTATAAGATTGAAGTATTTTCCATTTTAGCTATTTTCCCTTCTCGCGATACCAAATCTATGCATCTTTTTTTCAAAAATGACCTCAGAAGTGGATGATATTATATGTAAATGCTTATTTTAATTGTCGCGACACAACATTTACAAAGGAAAAAGAACGGAAACGGGGAATGTGTGTCAAAGAGACAACGACCCAAAGGGGAGCAATAACAACTCAAAGCCACCATAAGATGTTCAATGAACGGTGAGGAAACCCCACACCCAACGGTAGGTCGGAGTTGGCCCCTAAATAAAGAGTAATCAAGTTCAGCAAAATAAGCATCATCCTAGACTCCGATAGACATAAAGTGAACCAACTAGAAAACAGACAAGACACACAAAGGCTTAATAAATTTCCTGACTTAGGACAGGCGCAAACCTGCTGCGGCGGGGTTAAACTAGTTTTATTGGGCCCAAACCTTCCCCCTATAGCCAATGTGATAAATAAAAAAACGATCGTAACAACAGTAAAATTCAGTTGGCAACAGGACTGAGTCAACTGTGAAAAATGAAACTGAAAAAACTAAATATACGGACATAAACATGAAATCACAAGAGACTACTAGCAGTTAACTGACATGCCAGCTCCAGACCCATTACCAACTGACAGATTAAGTTATGTACCCTCAGTATACAGCTTCCATCAAGATCCCTACCTGTGAGGAGTTTAGCATAATGATTTCATGTATATACCGGAATACATAACCCGTGTCCATGCAATACTGATTTTAGAAATTTTGAATGCGTTTAATTAAAATGCAAAGACCCTATCAAAAAATAAATGTTAATACCAAAGAAGGCCATACGTAATGACTTGACGACCGTAATTATAACCCTTATGAATTAGACGATTTAAAGGTTTTATAAGTTTGTTAGGCGAGTGTAAGTATTTTTTACTCTTATGTAAAACATTGCCGTAAAATAAGGGATGTGAAATGCCAGCTTTGATAAGATGTTTACAGGTTGCATTGTATTTATGAACTAAGTCTTTATACCGATGATAAAATTTAGTAAAGGTTTTAACTAGTTTATGATAACGAAAACCTTGATGTAATAGTTTTTCAGTTATGAAAAGATTCCGTTTATTAAAATCGCAAACTTTATTACATAATCGCGCAAATCGAACAAGTTGAGATATGTAAACACCATATGATGGCGCTAATGGAACATCACCGTCCAGAAATGGATAATTAACTATGGGAAAAGAAAAATCGTCCTTTTTTCATAAATTTTAGTGTCTAATTTACCATTCGTTATATCAAAATTGATGTCTAAGAACGGACAATGATGATTATTAGAATTGACTTTATTCAAAGTAAGTTCTTTAGGGTAGATGTTCTTATAATACGTATTGAAGTCGTCATTATTTAAAGTTAAAATATCATCCAAATATCGGAAAGTATTGTTAAACTTTTCAATTAAATGCTGTTCAGATGGGTCTTTGCTGATGTTGGTCATAAACTGAGATTCGTAGCAGTACAAAAAGAGGTCAGCTATAAGTGGTGCAAAATTGGTACCAATATGTATTTTTTCCAAAATTACCTTATAAGAATAAAATATTTTGCAATTTAGCTTTTTTCCTTTCTTGCGATACCAAATTTCTGCATCTTTTGTCAAAAAATGAATCCAAAAGTGGGGGGATATTATTTGTTTGTGCTTATTTCAATTGTTGCGACAGGGCATTTATATGTATTTTTTCCCCAAAATTACCTATATCACAAACAATAGATTTTATTATTGTTTTCATTATTTTTTCATATGCAAATGTTAGTTCCAGTTTCAAACACATTTTTTCAAAAGACAAAATATATTGGAATGTCAATACTTGTAATTAAAATTTTAATAATTTTATTTATAAGGAATTGGCATAATTGGTACACCAAAGATAGATACAGTTGGGTGCTGACGCAACATTCTATCCAAGTGCACTCCTAAAGCGTTCCTCGCATGCACTTCGTGTGCACTTGAAAGTGATTCCTTGGCCCAGAGTGAACTTGTGACCACTTTCAAGTGCACTTGAAAAGAAGATGCGATCACGGGAGTGATCGCATAATGCAATTGAAGTGAACTTCGTGGCAGCTTTGGATTGCTCATTGCGATTGGTCGGTTCAAAACACGTAATATTAATATGACGAAATTAAGTTTAAGCAATAAGTATGAAAATTTGACGACTTCATTCTATTTTTCATCTCTTTCTGATTAAAAATTAAAACCAAAATGATATTATAAATTATAGCGTTCTTTTGTTTTATTTAAGACATTCCATGCCTACGTCACATTATGTTCTTAATAAATCTTTTTAAAAAGCGTATTTCATCGAGGCCTATGTTCATGCTGGAGACATTTNACATTAAATTCAAAAAAAAAAAAAAAAAAAAAAAAAAAAAAAACATTTCTCGCAATACCAAATTTATATTATTTGTTTGTGCTTATTTCAATTGTCGCCACACATCATTTATATGTATTTTTTCCCCAAATTGCCTTATAAGATTGAAATATTTTGCATTTTAGCTATTTTTCTTTCGCGCGATACCAAATTTATGCATCTTTTGTCAAAAATGACCTCAGAAGAGGAAGATGTTATATATTGTTGCTCATTTCAATTGTCGCGACACAGCATTTATATATTTTTTTCTAAATTACCTTATGAGACTAAATTATTTTGCATTTTAGCTTTTCTCCTTTCTGGCGAAACCAAATTTATGCATCTTTTGTCAAAAATGAATTGAAAAGTGGGAAATATTATTTGTTTGTGCTTATTTCAATTGTTGCGACACAACATATATATTTATTTTTCTAAAAGTTACCTTTTAAGATTGAAATATTTTCAATTTTAGCTTTTTTACTTTCTCGCAATAACAAATTTATACATCTTTTGTTAAAAATGACCTCAGAAGTGGAAGATATTATATGTCGGTGCGTATTTTAATTGTCACGACACAACATTTATATGTATTTTTTTCCAAAATTACCTTGTTAGACTGAAATGTTTTGCATTTTTGCTTTTTTCCTCCTCGCGAGTCCAATTTTTTGCATTTTTGTCAAAAATGACTCCAAAAGTGGGAAATATTATTTTTTTGTCCTTATTTCAATTGTTGTGACACATTTATATGTTTTTTTTTCTCCAAAATTACCTTATAAGATTGAAATATTTTCCTTTTTTTTTACTCTCTCGCGATACCAAATTTATACATCTTTTTTTAAATATGACCTCAGAAGTTGAAGATATTATATGTCGGTGCTTATTTCAATTGTCGCGACACAACATTTATATGTATTTTTTTCCAAAATTACCTTATAAGACTAAAATATTTTGCATTTTAGCTTTTTTCCTTTCTGACGATACCAAAGTTATGCATCTTTTGTCAAAAATGAATCCAAAGGTGGGAGATATCATTTGTTTGTGCTTATTTCAATTGTTTCGACACAACATTTATGTGTATTTTTTTCCAAAATTACACTATAAGATTGAAACATTTTGCATTTTAGCTATTTCCTTTCTTGCAATACCAAATTTTTGCATCTTTTGTCAAAAATGAATCCAAAAGTGGGAGATATTATTTGTTTGTGCTTATTTCAATTGTTGTTACAGAACATTTATATGTATTTTTTCCTAAATTACCTTACAAGATTGAAATATTTTCAATTTTAGGTTTTTTATTTTCTCGCAATACCAAATTTATACATCTTTGTTAAAAATGCCCTAAGAAGTGGAAGATATTATATGTCGGTGCGTATTTCAATTGTCACAACCCAACATTTATATTATTTTTTTTTCCAAACTTACCTTGTAAGACTAAAATGTTTTGCATTTTAGCTTTTTTCCTCCTCATGATTCCAAATTTTTGTATTTTTGTCAAAAATGAATCCAAAAGTGAGAGATGTTATTTATTTTTGCTTATTTCAATTGTTGTGACACAACATTTATATGTATTTTTTTCCCAAAATTACCCTATAAGATTGAAATATTTTCCATTTTAGCTATTTTCCTTTTTTGCGATACCAAATTTATGCATCTATTGTCAAAAATGACCTCAGAAGTGGAAGATATTATATGTCGTTGCTAATTTCAATTGTCGCGACACAACATTTATATTTTTTTTCCAAAATTACCTTATAAGACTAAAATATTTTGCATTTAAACTTTTTTCTTTTCTGGCGATACCAAGGTTATGCATCTTTTGTAAAAAATGAATCCAAATGTGGGACATATCATTTGTTTGTGCTTATTTTAATTGTTGCGACAGAACATTTTATGTATTTTTTTTTCCAAAATTACCTTATAAGATTGAAATATTTTGCATTTTAGCTATTTTCCTTTCTCGGGATACCAAATTTTTGCATCTTTTGTCTAAAATGAATCCAAAAGTGGGAGATATTATTTGTTTGTGCTTATTTCAATTGTTGTGACACAATATAAAAAATGGATAACAGGGAACACTTACAATGGCTGAAAATTATAAATACATGCAACAATTTGCAAGGGAACTATATAGAAAAACACGTATAAGACAAAAGAAAAATGAGGACAACGATAGCAACTCGGGACAGCCGGACTTGGTACCGGCAGTAGCAAAAGCCAGCGGTAGAGTTAAACCTTTTTATGGGTACCCAAACCTTTGTATGTATTTTTTTCCCAAATTACCTTTTAAGATTGAAAGATTTTCCATTTTAGCTTTTTCACTCCTCGCAATTTCAAATTTATACATCTTTTGTTAAAAATTACCTCAAAAGTGGGAGATATTATATGTCGGTGCTTATTTCAATAGTTGCGACACAACATTTATTTGTTTTTTTTTCTTCAAAATTACCTTGTAAGACTGAAATATTTTGCATTCTAGCTTTTTAAAATCTCACGATACCAAATTTATGCATCTTTTGTCAAAAATGAATCCAAAAGTGGGAGATATTATATGTTGGTGCTTATTTCAATTGTCGTGACACAATATTTATATGTATTTTTCTTAAAATTACCGTATATAAAAGGATATGATAAAGTAAAATATTTTTACCTCAGAAACAAAAGACAAAAAAGATCCCTCAGAAATTAAGCAATTTTCGAACTCTCAGAAAGTGCCGTCAACCCCTCATTATTAGATATTAAATGGAATGGTCCAGTGTGTCAAGGTAAGTTAACAATAAAATGATGGTGAATATCAATTTCAACCAGTATCGCTGGTCGTGATGTCAGCATATTGCATTTGTTATGACGGTGTGAGGTATAGTTTTACATGTTTGTAAAGAAGTCTACATAAAATCATTTGACCTTTTTACTACTTCATAATTTGTCAATATAAATTTACATAGAAATGACTCAGTGATATGTGTAAAAAATTCTAGCTAAGTGTCGTTAAAATGCATTTCTTTCCAGACAGCATAATTTATTCATTGTTTATATGTAAGTTTGATAAATTGTATTATGCAATTTTTATAAAAATACCAACCTTAGATTTTTATTTATGTTCCAACATACCATCACCACTATTATAAGTGCCAGTAACAATACTACACCAATAACTCCAAACGCTATGCCTGTTAGAAAAAGCTAAAGTTCTTCTTCAAAAAGCAACATCAATCTACAATATCAATCTATTTGTGACATTTGTTATAATCATTCACTCGAATATTGAAAAAGCTAGTTCGAGATGATAATATGGCGTATAGTTCATTATTTTCTTAGATATGGTGTAATTGTACATGAGATAATATCCCATGTGTAGACTTTGTTTAAAACTTTTATCTAAATTTATGTACTGTGAAAGTACTATTGCTCGTGGGGTTCCAATTTTTGTGGATTCGCTTCTATCACGAAATTAAGTTCCAACGAAATGCATTTTTAACGTAGGGTTTAATGCATTGAATTCGAAACCACGAATTTACGACCCACGAAATAGTGATACTTATGAAAACCACGAAAATGGATGTCAACGAATTAAAGTACTTCCTTAATAAATTCTAAAACCTAAGGTTTAACTCCCCCCCCCCATCGTAGTTTTATCGTTAGCTCTATTTGATTTTACTTATTCGGATTTCGTTTGGTTTTGTGCATTTAAAACATTTTTTCAAAAATGTGGATTTCCTATGTTTGGGTTCTAGTGCTGCTGATGAGGACATCATTTTTCCGAAATGGCCATACAGCTCATTAAAATTATTGCAGTTGGAATTATATATGTGTTATGGTCTCATCTTCGTTTACTCCATATCCTTTCGTAAAATATTTATGCATGGTTGAGTTCTCTTTCAGCTCGTTCATGCATTTTAATTTTCGGTCCTCTCAATGATTCATTTCATCTGCTATGAGTAGTTACTATTTGTCTAAATGGCTAACTGCAGAATCCTATTTGATTGCAATTATTGAATTTTGTTCTGTCTTAAATTTCTGCAACGAAACAATTAACCTACAAAGACATGTTTTTATGGCCGCTTTTACCTTAAATTGTTTGCATTTTAATTAAAAACCTGGCCACATCCTTTCTTAAAGGCGCGGTGCGGTGCCTTATTAAAAATTGAAAAAGAAATCTGATTTTGCATTTTGCATTTTGATGTGACGTAAAAGTAAATTTATATTACATTATTATTCACGTGTATTTCTTCGACACCTGTTCGATCAATATTGTCTGTAAGTAAAATGGTTTATGTCTTCTCGTAACCGTGGTAGCCGTAGTAGAAGTGTTTCTTCATACATTGCGTGTCATTTCCTTTCAATTTAATTATCACAGTATTTTTAACTGTCTTGCTTCTAAATTCAAAAATTGGCAATAGCAAACATTAAACATTACATCAGGTACAATCTAACATCTGTTTAAATTATTTGGCTATAAACCGTGGCTTTGAATTGGCATAAATGGTGACATGTGCTAACGTTTTTGTAGGATATAAGCTTGACAGTTCTATGCTGAAACTGCTTTCAAATATTTGTTTTAAATATATCGATATTTGAATCGAACCCATTTTTTTTCATAGCACGCTACCGATCAACTCATTTACACAGAATGACAAGGATATTTGTAAATGAATTAATTTTGCCAGAATGAAAACTTCCTGTTCTAATGCACTTATGTTTGTAACGCTTATTTTGATTAGATGGCGTCAAAATTTTTAGGGGGTAAATCCACAATTTACAAGTGGAACCAATATCAACGTAATGGCACGGATGCATACCAAACTGTAATTTTAAAATCGAGCAAAAAGACAGTATGGTTATCTTTTATTTAATGTTTTCACTACTCTGAATAAAGTATAGCGTTGTTTGTTTATTGATAAACCTTAACAACGATAGAAATATTAAGTAAATATACATGGATAAAAATCCCTACAAATACGTTCTGAACTGAACATCTCTTTCATTGCTGTTCTGTTTCTCTAATTTGCCATGAGGCTTTACATTACATTAAACGATTGCGTAACTTATTCTGAAACATGTTCATTCCATTGTTTTCTTCGACACTGAAGAAACACATACTTATTTTTTCTTCTTGGCTTTTAGTAATGGAAGTAGTCATCGCTATAGAACAAACAAGAAATAGATGTAGAGAAATAATGCTCGATTTTATAAATTGCGAAGATACTCTCACAAATCGTTCAGGAAAAACATGACTTATATGTTTTGAAAGATGTTGCAAACATTTTACAGGAGATCGTAAATAATTGACATATGTTGAAAGGATCTATAAGTGGCAGATCCATGTGGAGATGGGGCAGGGTGTTTTGGTCCTCTTAGGTTGTAAACTATTTAGAATTCCTGGAAACATCATCGGTTGACATCCCCCTTCCCCCTTAGCAGATAGTCTGGATCTGCATCTTCTTACACATTTTTTTTCTATATTTGTTCTAGGCTGATGCACAGTTTGTCGATCGTTTAACGTTCAAACATTAACCGGACACAAACGGAATAAACACGCGAGTAAAGCGAACGGAACACTAAATTACACGCTTAAACGACTCATTGCATTCACACAAGCTTCAAATAATTCATTGCATTCATACACTTTTCAAATGATTACTTGTATTCATGCATGATATACACGGAAAATTCAAATTAACACTAAGTGTATGAAATGAATTATATAGTTTTGATAACTTTAAATAGAATGTAAAAAAGTTTCTTCAGAGATTTTTTATAGTCATACCCTTACTTCCTGTCATACAACTAGCAGTTTCCAGTTATTTAATGCAAACGGGACATGCACTATGAACCAAAAAAAATGACTGTCCTTACCAGTGACAGTCATTTTTTGACTGTCAGCGACTGCCAAAACCTGAAAAAGACTGTGAAATTTACTGTATTTGTTTGTTAGAGACTTCCATTGACACTGACAGTCGTTGACAGAATTTTACTATGTATGTCTGTCCATGACTGTGTCGGACTGCTGGTGATACTGACAGACGATATCAGACTTTATGAAAAATTACCTGGACTGTCAATGTCTGTGGCTATCACTCACAGTCAAGAACAAACACTTTAAACTCTTGGCTGTCTGACAGTGACTGTCAACATTACATATAGACATTGACAAACATCTTAAAATATTACCTAGACTGTCAATGACTGTCATTGTCAGCTGCAGTCATGGACAAATGTTCTCAACATTTACCTTGTCTGTCATTGACTGTTGGCATCATTCACAGACATGGACAGATATTCTCAACATCTTACATTTTCCATTCTACATGTTTTTTCTGCAATATTTAAAACTTTTAAACTCAAATTTCATTCATGTTATCTTTTTCGTATTTTAATTTAAAACATTTATTTTTATATTCTTTCCTCTTTGATTTCCTGATACATGAAGCAAGGACTCATAATCTCAATATACCTCCTTGTTTGAAGGTTGCAGATTCTTCGCTCCGCACAATTTCCTCAAGATAGTTTTTATTATTGGTGTTCTTTAACTAAAACTTAAACTCTCTAAGATCAACGTTTCCAAAAATAATTCCACAAAACTGAAGAAATTACATCTATTACCCTTATTTTCCGTGAAACGAATGAAGAAAATGAGAAAAAAACTGCATGTTTCTTGTTATCTTAAGTAGCAAAAAATTGTTTGAGAAATTCAAGGACAAAGGTAATATAAACATCTTTTAATGAAACATTCTTCAAGATTGAGGAACATGAAGTCTTAGTGACGACAGGATCAGCCATTTTATAGAGTGGTGATTATGGGTCGGGAAATTGCATCAGTGTCATTTTCTGGATCTCAGGATTGAAAATTGCTTTTTACGGAATTTCGAGATCGGAACAACCTTTTTATCTACCTTCAGTATCTGTATACACTATGTTTATGAATTTCCAATATTTTGATTTGATCTACACTGAAGAGAAATTATTTGTTGAAATGGTCATATGTAAAAACTAAATTTGCAGTTAACTTGGGTAATTTGTTATTTATTACAATCTCTGTATTTTTACAACAATTTATTGAGGGGTGGAGCAGGGACTATAAATAGCTATATATTAGCTATATATTTGCTATATATAGTCCCTGGCTGGAGGGAAATCTTATACGGGACACCTGGATCAGATATTTATTCAGCGGAAATTCGTGCCAACCTTTTTAACAACAATAGGCATCTTTGAAACTTGAACTTGAAACTCAAGCGATTAATTATTTGGATATGTCAGTTTTAAACTGATATGGTAGCATCTCGCACTATCAACGAAAAATGTACTGTCCCAGGGACAATATACGCCAATGTACCTGACTGTCCATAACAGGACGGTATAGTTTTTTTGTACTGTGTATTTCTTAGCATACAATTTTGAGGTAGAAATATTAAGCAGAAAACTCGGATATATTGTTTCCTGTATCTTTTATATTTTATGAAAGATAAATAATAAATAAATTAATTAATTAAATCAAATCAGACGCTGACATAATTGAAGACAAGAGCAAAATATTTGTATAATTGTTTGCAAGATATTTATTGGATTTCGCAAGAATTATGTAACTATTATACCGCAAAAAATGCATTGTAATTAGAGGACAATAAAATTGAAAAGGTTATTATATATTCGAAAATAAAATGTGCCTTTATTATTTCCTATCTATGTATGTCCATTGTATAAAATATATTTACAGTTTTAACCCTCTGTGAGCCTCTGTTGTGTCACCAATGCAATATACATGCATCAATCACATGTTTCACGCTAACCTAATCAGTGAGAATAGATGCAATCACGATATAATGATATAACATCACGCTTTATCAAGTTCCGGGTAACAATCTTCCAACAACAATTTTAGCTTTAGTTCCGAAAATATCACATTTTGTTGAAAATATGCAATAAATTGCATCTTCAATAGCAGAACTGCAGATAAAGCAAAGGGCTGCCGGCCACACAAATTACATCTACATTGAGTATATGCCTATAGTCTGACTCGTATATTTCACAGAAAATGAGAGTTAATTAAATTCTACAAAAAAAATTAAATTACGTCGCATTCAACGAAAGTTTATTTGCTCCCATCCAGTTTCAAACATTTAAGATTGACTTTAGCATAACATTCCGTATTTAAATTGTATATATTACATTTGTTTTTTATAGAAATCACATCTCTTTTTATTAAACGTTATACCTATAATGTATATTCACTAAGCTCTGAGCCCGGGAAAATTCCGGGCTCCACTCTGAGCTCTGAGCTCCAGTCACTGGGCTCAGGGCTCCCCTCACTGATCCTCACTGCACTCTGAGCTCTCAAAGTGCTGGAGAGCCTATGTTATTACCTTAATCTTTACAAGTACATGTCTTTTAAAATGGCTTATATGGACTCAAAAGCTATTTACAGCCACCATCGACTGCTAATTGTCAGAAACATGAAAGTGCGGTATATTTTCTTATTTGTAGGAAGTGTAAGTACCAGGGACTACTTTACACGATTTTCAACAAGATTTGAAAAAAGTTCAACATAGGAACAAAATTCACGACTAAATTACTATACTTATTTGAAATAGAATGTACAATTGATAAAAGATGCGTCAATCCCAATAAAGAATATAACGTCTAATTTTATTTTGTATACCGGAGGCAATTTAAAGTTATTCGGGGTAATTCTAATTTTTTAGAAAAAAGGTCAATATATAAAAGCCGAAAGTTTGTTATATTTTCTTGTCACGGCACTGGCTATGTTTACTCGATATCAATCTTCCCAAAACAAAAGATTTAAAAGTGCATATCAATGACATGATTACAAGAACTTAATTTGAAGTGACATTTGGTAAATAAATAATTTGTTTGAGATTTTCATGAAAATAAATATTTTTTTTTCTAGGCAAAATCGCCCACAACCCCCGAAAATCAAATGGTCTTCCCCTTACAGGTTAACTGCGAAGTCACAAAATGAAAATGAACTTAAGGCAGATGGTGAAATTTTGACAAGTTTCTATTTGAGGCACATACTTTTGTGTTTCTTGTGTAGCTATGCCATTTGTTGCATTTTTTCCCAATCACTTATTTTACGGTCTTCTCGAATTGTTCATTCAATAGGTTCACTCATGTATAACAAAAAAGATTAATAAATCAAATGCTGGCATGCTGTCAATCTTGTTTGTGGTATTTTTAATTCAACGGTTTACTACATGCGGACAAAGGTAGGTCTTTGTTCATTTTTTACAAGGCCTTGAAAATTTATCACAAGTTAACAGCAATATAACAGATTACTTTATTCCGTATGGGTTTTGAGGGTGTGTTTACGCTTTTCATAGATATTCTGGAGGTTATTTTTGTAACATTTTTACAGAAACTTATAATTTTAGCAGATGCAGAGCGGCATTCACAAATCGAAAATTGTCACTTTTTCAAACATTCTATCAATTTTGCAATACGGAACTTTTGAGATAGGGACTCTATGTAGTTGAAGGCAATGGCGGATTCAACCTTTGAAAAGGGGGATTCAAATTGGGTCCCATAAAAAGGGGAACTGAAGTCGATTTTGTTAGTTTTAATCGTATTTTGCCTAAATTCTACACGAAATTTTTAATTTAAGATAAAGGAGGTACTACATCTCCTCCAACTAGATCAGCCAATGCAAAGGCATTAAATTATATATAATTAGTGCCTCAATACCCGCAATGAAGGTAATAACTGTATGTTTGACCAATTAAATAAATAAATGCCGACATATCTCCTCAACAACTTGTGAAAATTAATACCCTCACAGTATACCATTCTAGTAACATTTGCGATATGACATGTTTTAAGCATTTTTTAAACAAAAGGAATCATTTCATCCCAACAGCATTGCAAAACTATTGATAATTTGCTCATCATTAAGAATGAACAAATAAAGGGATGTGAAGTGAATCGGGAGTAAATATATCGGGGAGGGGGGCAATAATTTAATAGGGAACATAATCCATGTGTAGTATCTTCTTAAATTAAAGGTGTATTATTTCATGCACTTAATGCCTTGTTTCTTTGATGTTTTGATATGGCATGTTAAAATCAATGGTACATATATAAATACAGGTCTCCAATTAAGATTTGTTATATAAATTTGGTGTATGTTTTAAGTACATCAGTATATGAGTTCGGGGTATGTTTCTGAAATCATTTTGGTACACCCCTACCAGAAAAAAAAACAAGTCCCCCCTGAAAATATATATGGGGAAATGGGACAAATTCCTACGACTACATGCCAAGATTCAGTAAGTTGAACAATGCTTATATTTTAATCATATACAATCCCGTCTAGAGCTAAATGATTTATTTTTTTTGTACTAACAGGACCTTCTCGGTAACAAAAATTTGACTCGGCAGTCCCGTATATCATTTGAGATATTTCAGTGTGTTCGCTGGTAATAACCGGTCATTTGGTAGAAAACGTGTATATTGAATATAGAGGCTTGTTTAGTGGGGGTCCCAATATCCAATTTCCCTGTAAGTCTTGTCTAAAATATCCCTTTGAAAATTGAAGATATCTCATTAATTGTTGAAATATCCCGTTTTCCATAGTCAAATATCCCATATCCCAGTACTTTTTGTCTCAAATATCCCGTATCCCGATATACCCTAAACAAGCCTCAATATAGGCACTGTCCAAGCTCTTGAAAGCAACAAATTCCGAGCAGTTTCTGTTTTTACCCTTGCTATTGTCTCACAAGAAATGTAATATTTTTTTTTATTTTTAGAAAATACATACATCAAATAATCCAAGTGAACTTTTTTCTAAATTACAAAATTCTCCTCGAATGTTTCACAAACTGTCAGACATGCAAAGTATTTAAATGAGAGATTGCGTGATACGGACTCATAGGTATTCCCATGGGTACAAATTGTGCACCCCTTATTGCAGATCTTTTTCTTTTCTGTTACGAACGAGATTTCATGAAAAAACTTCAAAACGGAACCATACCTAACAGTGATAATCTCATTTCTATTTTCAATGATAACAGCAGGTATATTGACGATATCCTAACTATTGATAATCCCCAGTTTTTAGATAATGTAGACATTATTTATCCACAACAACTGAAATTAAATAAAGCTAACAATGATTCCAAATGTTGCCCTTTTCTGGATCTGACTATCATTATTGACTCTGGTAAAATCAAAACCAAAATATATGATAAAAGGGATGATTTTGATTTCACTATTACTAATTTCCCTTTTCTTGACGGCGACATTACCCTTGCTCCATACTACGGGGTGTATATTTCTCAACTGGTACGATTCGCACGAGTTTGTTCTACTCTTGATGATTTCAATGAACGTAACCGTACCATCACAGCCAAACTTTTACAACAAGGTTACAGATTTCATAAGTTGTTGAATACATTTAAGAAGTTTTGTAATAGATATGAACATGTTATATCTAAATATGGCGTTACTCGTAAACAGCTTATTACAATGGGCATTTCTAGTCCTCAATTTTACGGAAATGTTATTAAAAAATGCCAGAAATTGATTAAAAATCCAGAAAAGCTGGGACGTAACTTACATTCTTTACGTAATAGGTGATATCGGCAAGATATTCTGCTTGCATCCGTTAAATTAGCTTTGAGACCTAGTGACCGGAAAATTTTGCAAACATACTGGCCTCTCACTGATACTGCCGATGTCTACTGAAATTTATGATGATTCTTGACTAAACCCTTCGGGAAGTTTTGAGTTTGATTTTTCTTCCGTAGTGCGACAGTGTTCTACCAGCAGACTAGGCTCCTTGAGCTAGCCGGCAGTTTAGCGGCGAGCACCCCTTGACCCATCTTTCAAAATTACGTATTGTCTTTTTCTCTCCTTTCAAGATTGTGGTCATGGAGTTAGTAGTCTACCTGTTTTGGGTTTTATTCGTATGTTTTTATACTATAGGGAAACGGGACAGATAAAGGGGAGGTTTGGGTACCCATAAACCGGTTTAACCCTACCGCTGGCTTTTGCTAGTGCCGGTACCAAGTCCGGCTGTCCCGAGTTCCTATCGTTGTCTACGTTTGTCTTTTGTCTTATACGTGTGTTTCTTGTGTAGTTCCCTTGCAGATTGTTGCATGTAATTATAATTTATAGCCATTGTAGGTGTTTCCTGTTATCCATTTTTTTAACATCAAAAAAAGTTTTAAATTGTTATTTGAATTACAGGTCTTACTGAGTGACTGACCCACAGGCACTACATGCTTGTATATTACACGTAATATGCAAGTCACACTTCTACTTAATTGGTACAATAATCTTTTTCTTTGATCAAATGTGTTCTCGGGGAGGGGGGCTATAACATTTTATCAATATTTACCTAAATTCTGAATGTAATTAATAATAATTTAAAAAGGGGTCTTATCCCCAGACACCTACCCTGGTCGATCAGACTACTGACAACTTTTGTCTATTTTATACAAAGCAATGTTTTGACTAAATTTATTTTTCAATTAATATGCATTTTCAGAAGCAGAGTGGTTGGTTCTATATTTTGCCTTACACTATTGAAATATTTTTTATTATTCCATTCGGAACGCGGGCGGTAGGACATTAGTGCTAATTTTCATAATTTCATACTTTATTTGGCAAAGTGCACTTTCGGGTTTTAAGTGTACATTGGTAGCCAAGTGCTTTCTCTCTATGCTTATAACCTTTTCAGGGACCAGGTATCAGCTGAAATATCGTTACAGGTTGTCCACAAGCAGCTCTAAATAAACGTCCTTGTTTTGAGCAAATATTTTGTTTATCAACACTGCTGATTAAGCTCATCCCGTGTAAGGAAAAGACGAATTCAACACCAATAAGAGAATAGCTTTTGCCTGAGCTGTATTTAGTATTAGAGTGTTGGATGGAGTACATGCTTGTTTTCAAAATGAAAAGGTTTATAATGGTACAAACGTTTATTCAAAAAGATCCTGTAATTCAGAAATATTATAATTTTTTGTGATCCAGTTAATAAAAATACTGTAACTTCTTGTGATGCAGTGATCGAGTAAATCTCAATAATTCCGTAAACTAAGAAATAACAGAACGTAACTTTATAGTATCCAGTATCTGCTTGGGGAATTACACTGGCTCTGGGCTCAAATTTTCTTTAGTTTGAACATTGGACTACGAGCTCCAACACATGGACGCCGGGCTCCAACATAAGGGCTCCAGTCTCTACTCACAGGGCTCCAGGCTTCACTTATAGGGCTCCGTACTCGACTCACTTGGCTCCAGGCTCAGCATGGACACCGAGCTGACATAGAGCTTCGGAGTCCGTGTTTTTACCCCAATCGATGATGTTGTTAACAGTAAGCAAATTGACTTATTTTTTCTGTAAAATACGGACTATCAGCTCATTTTTGCTTGAATTAGTTCTATTATTTCAACAGAATATATATTAATATTCTAAATGAAAAAGAATACAAAATACTTCTTCAATCAAAAACATAATATTTCGACATTTTATCTTTGTAATTTTTCTCGGTCCTTGAAATGCAGTGTATTTTTTTTTGCATGTTTTTGGGGTGTAATTTTTAATCCCGTATTCAGATGAATTGTTGGTCCCAAAACACGATTTAAAAAAATGCTAAAATGATTATTTTTTGTTGGTTTCAATAAGCAATTATGATCTATGCGCGTGTCACACTTACATGTATATTAAATGCATGAAATAAACATTCATGTAACGATCACGGATGACTGGAGGTCCAGACAGGTAACTTTGAAAGGTGTACACAATTTTTCAGAATTGATAATTTCTTTGATCTAAATAATTATTAGAATTTAATAAATTTAGTGAATATTTCTTCAATTAAAAACATAATAATTCGACATTTTATTAAACACATATTTTTTTGTTAGTCTACAAAAAAAAAGAGCAATTTAAAAAAATCGCTTAAATGATTATTATTTTTTTGTGTTGGTTTCAATAAGCAGTTATGATCTGTGCGCGTGTCACACTTACATGGAATAAACATTCATGTAACGATCATGGGTGACTGGAGGTCCAGACAGGTAATTTTGAAAATATGTACACAATTTTTCAGAAAACATAATTTCTTTGATCTAAATAAAGATTAGAATTTGATGAATTTAGTGAATATTTCTTCCTTGCAACAAAGAATTCAGTTGTAGCAACATCAAACATATTTTTTTTCCTTTAATATATCTATGGATTATGAAATAAATTGAGGTAAATAATACAATTACAGGGTATCGACAGAGACCTATACAAAACATGATCTATAAAACCTATATCGCTGTACATAAAGAAATTTACTATAAAAACATCGTTTAAAGATGATATTGTAGAATAATTTAATTCTCTTTACTTATAATTTTAATTTCATAGGTTTTATAGTATATTCGAAATTACCAATAACATACGCTTTATAAATACGCTTTATTGGTTTTATTAATTATTGAAAAAAAAAAGAATGTGTGTAGGAAAGCTGGAGACGGGGTATGAATTCTATCAGGTGTGCTTGATTTAATACGGAACTTATTAGTCCCAGGTTGATTTGCAAACCTATATGTATTATGTGTCTACTTAATATAAACGAGGAACAGAACTAGTACATGTATATATTGTCACGAATTCCAGTATTTCTATTAGGTTGAATCTCTTAGATTCGCTAACGATTGGAAAAGAAAACTAACAGCTTGCCTGTGTTTGTAAAAAAAGTAAAAAATACGATGAAATTTACTACCAAACCAGCAAAAATTTTCCAATATCCGTCCATGTCTGTGAATGATAGAGACAGTCAATGTCAGACGAGGAAAAGACATAGAATGTTTGTCCATAGCTGCAACAGACAATGACAGTCATTGTCAGTTTATGTAACAGTTTAAAATGTTTGTCAATGTCTGTATATAATGTTGACAGTCACTATCAGACAGATGAGAGTTTAAAATGTTTGTCCACGACTGTGCGCTATGTCCACAGACATTGACAGTCCAGGTGAATTTTCTTATAGTCTGAGATCGCCTGTCAGTGTCACCAGCAGTCCGACACGGTCATGGGCAGACATAGTAAAATTCTGTCAACGACTGTCAGTGTAAATGGAAGTCTCTAACAAACAAATGCAGTAGATTTGGCAGTCTTTTTTAGTTTTTGGAAGTCGCTGACAGTCGAAAAAAGACTGTCACTGGTAAGGACAGTAATTTTTTTGGTTCATAGTGACGGGTTGGTCCCGCGAAGGGCAACATAATTATGAAATGAGGAAAATGTGCAAATGTGTGTCTTATTGAATGCGACTGCTGTGTCATTTATAGCAATTAAGAGTTTAAGGAAGATAATCTGAAAATGTAAAAAAAAAAAATGCTGATATGATCTTTTTGATTGTCCTGCATACATAGATTCCTTTGCATTTCATTTGAACACTATGTATGTGCTATGTTACAAAAAGTTAAGCCCTATATAGAGTTTTGGAAGGTATCATTTAGGTTACATTAATCATAATATCTGATGATTAATGCAACCTAAATGATACCTATCAACAGTGTAATTGGCATGACAACATAGTACCCTATAAATATAATGGCAGAGAAACAACATTTTTGACATGTTGTTAAAAAATGTCAAAAACTGATAAAAAATCCAGAAAAACTGGGACGTAACTTCGTTTTGTCTTTTTCTTTCCTTCTCAAGATTGTGGTCTTGTAGTTAGTAGTCTACCTGTATTGGGTTTTATTTGTATGTTTTATTATACTATAGGGAAACGTGATAGAGAAAGGAGAGGTTTGGGTACCCATAAACTGGTTTAACCCTACCGCTACAGTCCTTGCTTCAGTAGCCGTTACTAAAAGAGCGATCATTAAGCG
>MJUU01059903.1:0-11985 GCA_002080025.1 Modiolus philippinarum | reverse complement strand
CGATAACGAAATTTCGAATGGCGGCCATTTTGAAAATGGCGGACGAAATTTTTTTTGTGACCAACCAGAAATGTAGATCTTTATGAGAGGAGTAATTTTGCAACACAATGTTTTCATAAATTTTTTATCGTTTCCGAGATATCGCGATAACAAAATTTCGAACGGTGGCCATTTTGAAAATGGCGGACGAAAAAAAAATTTGACCACAGATATGTTATCAGGACCATGCAGGCTACCTGGAAACCAAATTTTATCAAAATCGGATAACTTTAAGAAATTTGCATATTTAGGGGTCAAAAACGCGTAACCGGGGTCGCGACCCAAATTTTTTTTTTCGCTTAACGAAACATCCTGAGGATGAATACAACATTTTCCCCACATCAGAATTTTGATATCGGTTACGGTTTTTGAGCAAACATGATAACAAGGTTTTCGGTCTTCGGGGAGATAACTCCGTTACCAAAAATAGATCGGTTTCACAGGGTCTGTGGCTTCGACCCCTCACTAAGCCGAATAAGATGACCAAGTATCGAATTGATATGTCGCGACACTTTTACTCTTTTGGCCGCGGAAAAAAAAGAATAATAATAATAATCAGAAGAAATACAATAAGGTCTTTCACATGTGGTGAAAGACCTTAAAAAAATTTATAACTGTATCAGGATGCTGATACAAAAGTCTCCCAAACGAACTCCCAAATCAGAAATCTCCACCATAAATCTCTTCCACACATTGTAGGCAACCTGTCTGCAGAGTTACATTCAATTCTGAGCACTTTCAATTTTCCCACCTTTTTTCTGTTTCCATGGCAACGAATGCTATTTTGAAGTCTTGGACACCGGAAACATTTTCCCCATGTCCTTAGCAACCTTTCTGTAAATTTTCATCCAATTCTGAGCACTTTGATTTCCCGCCTTTTTTGCAGTTTCCATGGCAACCGGTGCCATATGAAAGTCTTAGACACCGGAAACCATTTCCCCATGTCCTAAGCAACCTTTTGTAAATTTTCAACCAATTCTGAGCACTTTGATTTTCCCGCCTTTTTTGCCGTTTCCATGGCAACCGGTACCATATGAGTCTTGGACATCGGAAACCTTTTCCCCATGTCCTAAGCAACCTTCCTGTAAATTTTCATCCAATTTTGAGCACTTTGATTTTCCCGCCTTTTTTGCCGTTTCCATGGCAACCGGTGCCATTTTGAAAATTCCAAGACCCCATTGCACCTTTTGGGATAAGGGTCTATCATCCTGTGAAGTTTGGTGAAGATCCGACTATTAGTCTCTGAGAAAATGGGCGGACAAAAATTTGGCGGAAAGAGAAGAAGAAGAACAAGAATAATAAGAATTGAGTAAAAACAATAAGTCTCCCCAAACTTCGTTTGGGAGACTTAATAATAAAAATTTATAACTGTATCAGGATGCTGATACAAAAGTCTCCCAAACGAACTCCCAAATCAGAAATCAGGGCTACAAATCACTTACACACAACCTATGCAACCTGGGATTTATTTAATTCTGACCACTTTGAATTTTGAGGTTTTTCCATGGCAACGGTCGCCTTTTTGAAGTCTTTGACACCAAAGACCAATTTCCCACACCTAAGGAAACCTTTCTGTAAAGTTCCAATCTATTCTGAATATTTTCATTTTCCTGCCTTTTTAGGCATTTTTATGACAACGGGTGTCAATCTGAAGTCTTGGAGACCAGAAACCAATTCCTCATGTCCTAAGCAACCTTGCTGTAAAGTTTCATCCAATTCTGAGCACTTACATTTTCCCGCCTTTTTTGCAATTTCCATGGCAACGGGTGCCAATCTGAAGTCTTGGAGACCAGAGACCAATTCCCCATGTCCTAAGCAACTTTCCTGTAAAGTTTCATCCAATTCTGAGAACTTTCATTTTCCCGCCTTTTTTGGAGTTTCCATGGTAACGGGTGCCAATATGAAGTCTTGGAGACCAGAGACCAATTTCCCATGTCCTAAGCAATCTTCCTGTAAAGTTTCATCCAATTCTGAGTACTTTCATTTTCCCCGCCTTTTTTGCCATTTTCATGGGAACCGGTGCCATTTTGAAAATTCCAAGACCTGTTTGCATCTTTCGGGATAAGGATCCATCTTCATGTAAAGTTTGATGAAGATCCGTCCATTAGTTTCCGAGAAAATGGTCGGACAAAAATTTCGAGGCGGAAGAAGAAGAACAGGAATAATAAAAATAAGAATTGACTAAAAACAATAAGTCTCCCCAAACTTCGTTTGGGAGACTTAATAATAAGAATTGAGTAAAAACAATAAGTCTCCCCAACTTCTTTTGGGAGACTTAATAAGAAAAGCAACAAAAAAAAATTATAACTGTATCAGGATGCTGATACAAAAGTCTTCCAAACGAACTCCCAAATCAGAAATCCGGGCTACAAATCACTTCCACACATCGTTGGCAACCTGTCTGTAGAGTTGCATTCAATTCTGAGCACTTTCAATTTTCCCGCCTTTTTTCTGTTTCCATGGCAACGGATATAATTTTGTAGTTTTGTACACCGGAAACCCTTTCCCCATGTTCTTAGCAACCTTCCTGTAAATTTTCATCCAATTCTGAGCACTTTGATTTTCCCGCCTTTTTTGTCGTTTCCATGACAACCAGTGCCATATTGAAGTCTTGGACATCGGAAGCCTTTTGCCCATGTCCTAAGCAACCTTCCTATAAAGTTTCATCCAATTCTGAGCACTTTCATTTTCCCGCCTTTTTTGCCATTTTCATGGGAACCGGTGCCGTTTTGAAAATTCCAAGACCTGTTTGCATCTTTCGGGATAAGGATCCATCTTCATGTGAAGTTTGGTAAAGATCCGTCCATTAGTTTCCGAGAAAATGGTCGGACAAATGTCGAGGCGGAAGAAGAAGAATAACAAGAATAACAAGTTATAACTGTGTTCGCAAGCGAAACACAAAAGTCTCCCAAACGAACTCCCATATCGGATTCCTCGTCATTATAAAACCCCCTTTCAAAAAAAATTTGAGCAGGGGTTCCCCCTATAATTTACTTTATACATATAGTTAAAATCAAAACAAAACACACAGCAAAAACACGTTTTTCTCAAAAAATAGCCCTCTGGCTTGGTTTCCATGGCAACCAAATGCTCGATTATCCATAAAACCCATTTGATACCCTGTTTCAAAAAACATTCGGGCAGGGGTTCCCCTTATTATCTAAGTAATACGTATAGCTGTAATAAAAATACAATTGTGCAGGAGTTCCCCTTATAATTTACTTTATACATATAGATGAAATCAAAACATAACATAGAACAAAAAACATGTTTTTCTCAAAATTATAGCTTTCTGGCTTGGTTTCCATGGCAACCAAATGCTCGAGTATTCATTAAAACCCATTTGATACCCTGTTTCAAAAAAAATTTGAGCAGGGGTTCCCCTTATTATCTAAGTAATACATATAGCTGTAATAAAAATACAATTATCAACAGTAAATGCGATTTTCTCAAAATTTCAATTTTTTGGTATTGTTTCCAGGGCAACCATAATTTTTTTGAAATGCCCAATACTATAAATCTTTGTCTTGCATCACACACAACCTTCCAATGAATTTTGACAGAGCTAGGTATAATAGTTTTTGAGATATAGTGAAAACATTTAAAATTTCATTTTCCCATAGAGTTTTGACGCCCCCTAAAGTACCCTTAATGGACCCCTTTTGAAAAATTTTTGATGATTGCACATCTAGATACATGGGGTCAATAGTATGCCAAGTTTGAAACTTCTAGGTCTAATGGTTTATGAGATCTGCTTCGGACAAGTTCATTGCGACGAGAAGAAAGAAAGATGGAAGAATAATAATAATAATAAGAAACGCAACAAAAACAATAAGTCTCCCAAACTTCGTTTGGGAGACTTAATAAAAATAAGAATTGAGTAAAAACAATAAGTCTCCCCAAACTTCGTTTGGGAGACTTAATAATGAATAAATTTGTCTATTTGGGTTTTGTCCTATACAAAATATCATATTTACAAATAAGGTTAAACAACATTCAAAAGAGGGCGTTCATTTAAGGGGAGATATACCTCCGTTTAGAAATATTTTTTGATTATTCACTTGGCAAGTCACAATTCACGGAACGTGTCTAACTGCTACAAAATAGTTTAGTCAATTGCAACCTGTTCCATAATTATGATTTTTTAAATAAGTTAGTATATTAATTACTTTATTAATTTATAAAAAAAATGGAAGGATGATCATATCAAAACCACGTGGCATTGTGACCACCTAGAATGGTATAAAAATAAAGTCCAATTATCAGCCATTCTATACAGCCATGAAGATACAGTTGTGTCTCGTGTGCGTGCTGTTCGTTTTAGTTAATCATGGTAAGTGTTGCTGAATAATATTTATGACAAGTTGTAAAATATGATTTTGGCATGTGTTCTGCTGTGCTCGGATATCATTACAACCTTTTTTAGTTACTTCTGTATGTTTTGTTAGTGGCTCGTTTTTATGTGTTTTTTCTCTCTTTTGTCCGATGTCTTGTCATTGGTTTGTCTTTGATTCCTTTATTATTCTACTGCAATAATTTTGAACGTACGACAAGGACAGGAAATAGACTTTCTTTAGAAATTCCATCTATTTTGTTTTAATATGGCTTTAGACTGATGTAGATGTTATCGTTGAACATCTTGATAAACGTATCTTACATTATACGCATATGAAGAAAATAAATTCACAGTAACTTCGGTATTTTGTTATTCTATTCGTTTTGGACGCATAAATTCTGTGTGAAACACCAGTGTGAGTGTCACGCATCTCGTATCACATGACTTCCCTTGACATAACATTGCAAATGACGTCGCGTTACAATGCTGAACGTCGGAAAAAACAGACAACTTCGCAAAAATGACACGACTACTTCGAAATTCACATCGCTCCTGAAGCGCAACATCAAATATATATTTTTTTTTAAGATTTGTACTTTCAGTATAAGACCAAAATGCACCCGAACTTTTCAAGTATTGAATTCATTTTGCAATAGTTAGCATAGTTTAAGAGAGTGCATGACGGCCATGTGAAAAAAAAATTAGTCATGATAAAAAATGCGAGACAGGTCAATTCCATCCTCGGGTTCACAGTTCTTATTATCAGAAACTCGGCAAGCTTCGTTTCTTACTTGGAAATATGAATGTCTAATCTCATATTTTAGAACAAGACTGATTATTATAGTATCTAGCTCCCTTACACCAAATACGTTATTTTCGGATCTACGGATATTCTCTCTGATGATTAGTGCATTACAAAAATTGACTTGTTACATGCATTTCAGAAATAATTAAACTGGTTGCATGGTGTGTCATAGCACCCCTTTCAGTGTCGTAGTATCCGATAGCAACTTTTCTAACCATTTAAAAAAATGTTCCTCGCAGTGCAAAATAAAAAACTAATCTTCAATGAAAGAACAAAATTTTCCACAAGGGATTTATATCTTTTAATGGTTGTGCGATTATTTTTTTGAAGCATGATTAATAAGGCGGTCACAAATGTATAAATGCCTAAAATGAGTAATTCAGAATAAATGATGCTCTCGCGTAACGAATTCGAATCAAGTGTGAAACATTCACGCCGTAACCAGAAAAGTGAAAAAGATGTCTCTTCGTGTAAGGAAAATTGATAATTTTTAAATTAAAGTCCCCCTTCTGTCGTAAATATTAGTACTCAGATGACAATTTTCGCAAAAATATCACTTTTTTATAGAGATTTTAAGAAATATTTTATTTCAAGATTAAAAATGGTTTAAAAAATATTTAACATACAAATCGTTTATTCTTCGATCACAAATAAGGAGATGTACTGACAAAATATCTAAAATTCCTTACAATCAACAAAAAGTATTATGTTCAAAAAGTTTTTTTTATGTGATGTTCTACTGAAATAAAGAATGGCCTTCAAATATAATGAAATACAAATAAATGCATTTGACTAAATATTTTTTTGCCACACAAACTTAACATAAAAGCTTTAATTAATTGATCGCTTGAAAATTGCAACTCAATAATTCTTGTCTTTACAGGTCGTGCAATGTAAATCATGAAGCTGCTGGCTTAAGATATTCCTAATTCTCATTTAAATATATTATTTTGATATCGTTTCGAGAAATTTGATTAGTTTAGAACTCATCACATGACCAACTGTATATTTAAGAGATTGACTAGAAATAAGTATATCAAAAATCATATCGCATGTTACTAAAAATAGAAATGCATATCGCATGTTTCTATGGATGATTTTAATCTTGTTAAATTATTTTATGCATTTTTCAAGAATGAATCACATATACATACACGTAGTAATTATATTATAGTGCTTATTAACATTTAATATATTAATTTTTGAAATATTTAAAATATATCGTGAAATTGATAATTTAGACAAATGATAAACATGTCCTTTTCAGTGTTCATGTAAATTAATAATATGATAATTGTACTCTGTGGATGAGGTCGATACGATGTTTTATCATATACTTAGACTAAATAAAAGCGAATTTTTACCCTGAGATAAATTGTGTGTTTTATTATGAAAATCACTGAAAGAACTGGTTTAAGGATGGTCACTCCTCAGGTTTTGAAACTGTCTCTGACTTTCGGAATTCTCTTGTTTTATACATTATTATGCATTAGAAAATTTTGCACACTGACCCCCAATTTTCTTTTCAAAATATGATAGTATATATCATCAACAGACTTCTGACAAAATTTGATGAATTTTTTGATATGCCTTCATCGAATTTCAAAGGCTGATTACCTTAATGCAAAGTGAATGAAAAGTCTAGAGAAGTTCGGTTTCCCGCCAAAATTTCAGGCGTTTAAATCTCAAAAACGCCCACACTGACCTATCAAAATTTTGTGCTTAAAATGATGTATGCTCCATATTCTAATAAATAAAAATAATAGTTTTAAATCCTTGATATAATGAACTTGAGGAGTGACCATCCTTAAAAGCTGTGAATTGACAGTTAGCGGGCTGATAAAGCTTTATCACACTTACTTCCGGAATTTAATACATGCTTCTTCCTCACTACTCGGATGCTTTATCACATGCGAGTTCGGGCGTTTCCGTGAAATATTTTGACGTCACAGTATAAATTCTCTCATGACGTCACATACTGAACCAAATAAGCCGAAGTTAAACCCGTTCATCCTGTCGTTCCGCTTTTTAATTATGTTTTCTTGCTGAAAAAAAAAGAAAAACCTGCTTACCATTTGTACTCACTGCGAAACTTACTCCGCAAACAGCGCATTTCTATATACCTAATAAGTTAATATTTTATTGAAAAATACAAAGGGATTGGGCAAACAGTTATCACAACTGAGATAAAGTCCTCTCCTTAAAGAAATATATATATTTATAAATACGTGTGCAAACAAACAGGACAATGCAACAAAATTATAACAATATATCAAAACAATCTCTGACCTGACCTGTTCAAAATCTTTTAGTTTGTCTAATGTAAATACGTACATTTTCAAAAATTAAAGAATTTTGTTCATCTGTAAAAACATCATTACCAAATAGTAAAAGTTCAATATTAATATTAATATTGCCTAATTTAGCAAAGAGTTGTGTTCTCTCATTTTGGTATTTTGGACATTCCAAGAAATAATATATACCTTATTCTCAAGGTCGTCAAAAAAATATTTATTTTAGGACAATGTACATATATGAGTTATCAAGATATTTTTTTTTCAGTTATTTTTTTATAGTTGAAGTATATGATAAAAACGTCATTACATGTCATTTTTCATATCACGTCCTTCATCAGCCCTCGGTCATATGTCACGGCTCTTGGGCTGATATTAAGACCTAGGGCTGATAAAGGGTGTGATATTAAAATGACATGTATATATATCGACCTGCAAAAGCATATCAACCTCTGATTTCATCCTCGGTCCATATGCTTTTCCCAGGTCGATAATAACATCGTATCGACCTCATCCACAGACTATAATTGTATAATATTATTTTTGGTATTTTTCACTGACGTTAGACTGGAAAATGTTTTGTTTTTTTCCCAGCACCTTCAACAATAACATAAATCCTTCCGGCTTACTTTATAAAAATATTAAATTGTTTTCCCTCGAACATTAGAATAAGAAAAAAAAAGAATTTAGTAAAATCAATTAATGTCCCAAACTTTCGTTTTGGAGACTAAGTAATATTAGCTAATGGGACATCTAAATTAAAAAAAAACTTTCAAAAATGAATGACAGTTAACGCCGCACCACTTGTTTTGGGGAAAAGGTTGCTTTTACTCCAGGTGTTATTTTTCTGTTGTTTAATTCCAATTATTTTTACACTATTTTAAATCTATGTAAAAAAAAATCAACATTAAAAAAGGACTGAGAGTTTTAGGGGATTTCAGTAATCGTTATTTTGGAATGTTATTGACTGAAATGTTTAATTGAAACAAAATCAATATCATACATGTAGAAGGTAAAATTCAAACATAATATTTAGTCTTTAACATATTCAATTTGAAAAAACAAACTTTTGGGAATATTTTTTTTTTACTCAAATATATAGTCGCTAAGTGGAATATTGAAAAACGTGAACAAATAAACAAACAAAAAATGAATTGTTGGTTTTGAATTAGTATTACGTTGGGTATCAAATTATCAGTAGAATGTAAGAGTGTTTGCTGAAATTACAAATATGAAACAAAAATATAACTCTGAATTTTGGCGTCGCACAAAAACCTGACATACGGGCCGATGGAAAGACGAAGCCAAAGACACGGTCTCAAACTTTTATTCGAAAGAGCAGAGAAAAACATAGAAATGTGTCTTGTTTAACAAATGATTTAAATAACATTTTTAAAATAATACCTGTTTGTAAGGGCTCCTGAGTGAAGTTGACACTGTCTCCGAAGTTGGGAAACATTTATGAGCCAGTGAGAAGAAATTAGAATGAATTTGACGGTTTTAAATCAATCAATAGGAAAATTCTTGGTTGGATTGGAAGGGAATAACTCCAATATAAATCTATGAAAAGACGAAACTCAAATCAGCTAAGGTAAAGTAAATAAACTGTCAGTCTAAAACGAATAATCCAAGGACATTGGCAACAACATAACATGAGCACGGTACATAAAAGAAAACTTAAGAAACACACATACACAGATGAACAACACGGATCCAATAAAAAACCATGGATGAAATCAGGTGAACAGGTAGAGTCTCCTGCCCATAAGTGGCCCATCTTGTTGAACATGTCAACTTAAGTAATAAAGTCAAATTATGTAGAGGAAAAACTAGCGTTAGCTGTAAAAAGGAAGATTTGTTGTCATCTGGGAAGCAGATATCCCATAGTGTTCCACAAAATCGTGATGTAGACTGTAAAACTTCGATAGTGATGACTTTAAGTTATGGGTAACAAAGCCTTGCTCAAATATTTGTAAGCAACCGAGGACTTTCAAGGTAGTAACTATACTGACCACAGGCCATTGATTAGCCAATGAGCTGGAAGATGTAAACTCCATATGCTGGCGCTTTTTGAATTTTGCTTCAAAGGAAAGCGAAGCTGATTATAGGAAAAGTGAATTCGTTGCTTTTGTCCTACAGCTTAGTTTGACGTGTACCTCTGTTATTTCGAGCTGTTTTGGATAGGTCAGATGAAGAAAATCACCAAAAGTGAGGTTTGTTTAGGGATAAAATATCATCTGTATAACAGATGCTTTTTTTTATTTTGAAGAAGCCCTTCGATGAATTCATCCTCCTATAAGTGAAGATACAGATCGGCTAAATGAAGTAAGCTCACATATCAAAGATCACGTTAGTATCTGAAGCAGTCTCAGATACAGTCTATAAAACTATTGCTGACTGATAGAATGACGGAAAGACGGAACGACAGACAAGAGTAAAAATAAATGCCCCTACGTTTGCTGCGGGGCATACTTAAAACCACTGCTTTGAAACATATATATATATGTATGTTCTCGGATTTTCACTTATAAATTCGTTAAAAATATATAGTTAAATATACAATGTATGTTCTCGGATTTCAACTTGTAAATAAATTCGTTCACCGTATGTAGTGCATTAGTGTACCAGATAATATCGATAATAATACTCTTATGGTGTAACTTTCAAAATTAAACGTTTACCTTTATGTAAACCATTGACTAAGTGACAGAACCAGCTGTCCTGCAATTAAAAAATAAAATGATAAATGATGTTCATGTTAAAAGGTAAACTCGAGGGATCAAACCAGAGCAGAATACTAAAAATCTTTCATGAGAGATTTATAATCTGCTTTGGAGCAAAATGATCTCCCTTTCTAAACGTTATATTCCTTGATGTGCATTGTACACGTTGATTATAACGATGAAGAATTCTTGTGGACCCTGTACAAAATCAAATTGAAGTAAAAAAAAAATAAAATAAAAAATCCGAACCATCCACGAGTTTTTCCAAGGTACGGATAGTGTTGAATGTTTCTCATGCAAGACTCCTTGGAAATAAAGTGAGAAATAAATATGGTGTACTTCATTAGTATAAGCTGAAATAGTAAAACTCATTTTTATCAACTTAAAAATTCTTCTTTTCATTTGGTTTCTCCCTATCAGGTTCGTCCTGTTTTACCACCCTGAAGAACACCCTCATAATGATGAATCTCTCAAATGTTGGCTTTACTTGCAGTGTTTTTCACAATCAAGAATTAATTCATACTTATAATACTTGCCGACAAAAAAATTTAATACAAAATCGTAGATAAATTACAATATGCTCATAATTTCCTTCGTTTACAGATAAAATTTAATATTTAAAAGTAAACAAAAACAAGCAATTCTAATAGCAGCCTTTCGGTCTTGTAAACAATCAAAATAACCCGATTACCGCTTTCCTTTCCAAAGTAACTGATTAACATTTATGTCACCCCAGACTTTGTCGGGGTGATATGTTGTTATTCTACGTTTCTTCTGATTATTATTATTATGTCACCCCAGACTTTGTCGGGGTGACATGTTGTTATTCTACGTTTCTTCTGATTCTTCTTCTTCTTCTTTTTATTATTATTATTATTATTATTATTATTCCAATAATTTTGTCCGAAGGATTATTTTGAAGTGGCTCTATGTAATGAAATGAAACTTGGTATGAAGTTAGATCAACCTAAGGAGAAGATTTTTTGGGGATTTTTTTTTCAAAATGGCCGCCATTTCCAAGATGGCCGCCAAAATACGTCAAAATTTCAACTTTGTCAGAATTCAACGAAAATTGATTTCTTGGTAGATTTTAACGCTGTGAACAACATGGAATCATCGAATTAGTTGTCTGGGGTGACATCTGCTATTGCTTGCAATTGCAAATCTAGTTCTTATTATTATTCTTCCACATATTTTTGTCCGAGCGATCATTTTGACATAGCTTGATGAAATGTTTTTAAACTTTGCATGAAGTTGGACCACCACCCAGAGTTTTATGTTCTGCATTTGAAATTTTCAAAATTACCACCATTTCCAAGATAGCCGCCAAAATACGTCAAAATTTCAACATTATCAGAATTCAACGAAAATTGATTTGTAGTTAGATTTTGACGGTGCGAACAAGATGGAATCGTCGAATTGATAGTCTGGGGTGACATCGGCTATTGCTTGCAATTGCAAATCTAGTTATTTTTCTTATTCTTCCAATAATTCTTGTCCGAGCGATTATTTGAAAATGGAACACCATCTGAAGTTGTATGCTGTGCGTTTAAAATTTTCAAAATGACCACCATTTCCAAGATGGCCGCCAAAATACGTCAAAATTTCAACATTGTCGGATCTCAATGAAAATTGATTTCTAGGTAGATTTTGAGGCTGCGAACAAGATTGAATCATCGAATTAATTGTCTGGGGTGACATCGGCTATTGCTTGCAATTGCAAATCTAGTTTGAATTACCTTAAAATATATCTTGAAATTGATAATTTAGACAACTGATAAACATGTC
>MJUU01059902.1:80625-90686 GCA_002080025.1 Modiolus philippinarum | reverse complement strand
TGATGTATATGTAGCATGTGTTTTAAATTTAAATTTTTGACTATACATCCAAATATAGGATAGTCCTTAGATTTAGTAAATCAAAATTGTCTTTTGTTAATACATATATATATATTACTATTATTTTAAAAAAGGTGATAATGTAAGTAGAAATATTACAAAAGTATTGAGATCATTTTTTTCTATCTTTTGCCTTAAGATGTTATCTAAAATAAAAGTCTTTGAATTTATACACAGAAATTTAAAATTACATGTAAATCAAACTTGGTCACAAGTAATTGAAAAGTAATTGAAAAAGTAATTGTAATTACATGGTTTTTGAGCCCTGTAATTAATAAAATTACAATTACATGTAATTGAATTTTCTCTCAATTACACATTACATTCAAATACATCAGAAAATGTAATTAATTACAGTCAATTACAATTACATTTTTCAATTACCCCAGGTCTGGTATCAATTGCATTAAAGGTTTCAAGACATTAAAAATCATTTTTATCAAACATGCCAAAGAAAGAGCAAATCAGAGTTCAGTGAATCTTTCACCAAATGTAAGCAAATCTTTCATCCAATTCTTTTTGGAGGAAAAAAAGGCATACCGTACATACTTTGACATGCATGCATGATTCTCAGATAACTGGGGACTCCCTTAAGGTAGTAGAAGCATATTTTTGAACAGAGAAAACCATTACCTCTAATGTTCACCACAAAAAAAAAAATCAAAGTCCCAAAGGGACTGGTGGATTAGTGTCTATGATGGCAATGATCAGTATCTGATCTATTGAAATTTTATGTACACTGTCCAATAGTGTCCATGTATGATATGAATAATTGCCTGTCTATGTCATGCATAATTACTCATTTTTTACAATGGGTCTAATTATAATGATGATATCAAAACCAAGAAAGGTACAAAAACCATGTTTTGCTCATCAAGAAAATTAACATGCCTTTCTGACAGTCAGCAAGTATTTACTGGTGGCCATCTTCATTTGATCACACCAGCCAATCACATTAGAGACAAATATTCAAAGAATTTTGATTTTATACCAGAAACCTATTACATATTATCAGAAGTCCATTACTAAAAATGGACTTCTGATATTATGGGTTCCCTGCTGTACACTCAACATAGACTAAACAATGACAGCACCATCTTGATCAAGTACAGTTTGAAATACAGACCTGAATGCAAGGTTTGTGAATGCTGACAAGACGCAAAAGCTGACAAGGCATGAGCAGCAATTCCCTACTCTTTATGGAGATAATAATTCGTCCAAGAAACACACGAAGACATGAAAACGATGATCTGTGCCAAGTTCTTTGTGCAACAATGCATCTCAATTCGCGCTATGATATACATTCTCATGCAATTGAAAAATGACTGTTATGCATTGTAAATACTCAAATGACATTATCTCAATTTTTGTATGACCAAACTCTGATCAACGGCAATTAACGCGCAACACCCCGGACTGAACATTGTTGGACGAACGGCAATCAACAGATCAACACCCCTGCCTGATCCTATTTCGAATTTAGTCAATTCCAACCCCGATCGTTGCAAAATATCGTCTGTTTCGGAATATGCAATGACAACTGTTTCCAGGTAATATTTTGTATTTACCGATGTACGACTTCTTCAGTATTTTGTTTTGAGTCGGCCATTAAATGTATACCGAACGCAAACCTCGGAGAAGATACTAAATGACAATCGCAACAAGTATAATGGAACAGCCAACGTGGAACAGCCGTACTTTTCCATTCATTGATAATTGATAACTAGAAATGTAAACAAACATTATGTCTTCCGTAGATTGTAAATAATGGACTGTTGTTCTCGACGGCTACTGAATTTGGTTTTTTTATTTCCAATGCGTTGTTATGATTTATTTCAAAACGGCCACATCATTTCATTGACGGTTCAGGGAAGTACGTTTACGCCATTCATACAGTAAGGCATCCATATTCATACATCTACACACAAAATTTTATGAATGGGAAATTCATTCGGTGATTAATTAACGAATTCGGGCACCATTTAAGTGTTGAAAAGTTCGGGCAATCAAATTAATGTTCAATGAAAATAGACTATTGAGTGTTAGAGTTTTTTATGAGATCAGAAAGATGTGTACGAGGTTTCCTGAAAAGGATTCTTTTAGCATGGGTATGATCACTAATGTTTGATTGCGTGAGGTTGGTCACCCGGGGTCGTAACATAGGATAGAATTCTATCCTTTGGATAGACACTAATCAAAAAAAAAAAAAAATACTAGACTGCTAGTCTAAAAATAATTTCACAGCTTAGCAGTTCAATAAACAGGAACTGCGGTAAACTGGTAACGGGTCTGTTCGCCCACTTTACACTTTCGCCCAGGGTTCGTTCGCCCAGGGTTCGTTCGCCCAGGGTCCGTTCGCCCCCCAAGTGGGTCTGTTCGCTCCCCATATAATAGTCAAGTTTGTTTACTTTGCAATTATCATTACAAGTTAATTGTACATCTTTGATACTTTTTGAATATATTGCCTATGTCATGTTTATTTTACAATTAACTGGCAATGATTGCTGTCTTTAAAGTTTTGATTGACAGGTGTTTGTTAGATGTTATTGAAAGTTTTATAATTAAGATGGTTGTTTTTTTAAACTTCAGTTAAACATTTTTATTGTTCTTCAATTAATCTTGATTGGAAAATATTAAAACTTTAATCAATAACTTTGTTTGTTTTGTCATCTGTTATTAAAAAATATATATCTGTACTAATTTTTCTTTTTGATTGCTGATTATGCATTTTATAATCAAATCTCAATTACATGAATTTTGCTTTGCATTAATTAAAATCAAAACATTTAAACATTGGCATGTGCTGAGTTAATTTTTGGAAAAATGTAAGTAAACTTGGGTGTACAGCTCAGGTTCTTTGATGCTTGAGTGTTGCAGCATAAAATGCTTTATATTGTGTTGGACATGTTTTATAAGAAAAATTATTTTTTTGGTTCGCACAAAAATCACAAACTGATTAATAAAGCTTTAAATTAATAAAGGGGGAGACAAGCCCCGTCCCTTTAAATTCCCTCGTTAAGTTTTCACATTGTAATTTTTTGTCCAAAATACCATGAAAAATATATAAAAAATGTTTGCATGGTTAACACCAGCTACATTTACCAGGGCGCAATTACCATAATACGGTAGGATGCCCACCAAAGCCAATAATCGAATCGAGTTATACAAATGACAGTTTTAGACATAGAAAGGCAAAACACAATAAAGAAAATAAAAATTAAAAGATAATCATATTCCACCCTTTGCCATGACCTTTCACCATAGTTAACATAAAAAACCATCATCAAATATTGATAAATATGGTGGGCGAACGGACCCTGGGCGAAAGGGTAGGTGGGCGAACGGACCCGGATTCGGTAAACTGGGTTAATAACAATAGCAAAAGCTGCATTACTTTAGCAATCATTCTATTGTGAAACGAGTGCCTGTGCATTAAAAGGCCCATTTTCCATGGACTTGTCTGTATTGTGCCCCTCCCATATAATGTATAGCTATGTGTAAACATGGTCAGTTTTTGCTATTATTGATGTAGAGTTTACGGTGGTCAGACACAGGATTTGATTGGCAGATGACTAAATGTTATCACTGTTTGGTTTCTTGGACATGACAATATATATTTACCAGGCGTCCTGGTATCAATAACCCAAACATTTTGAGTGCAATTTTACAGAAACACTTGATCAATATAAAGCATATTCTGTGCAGGTATTCCTACACTATTCAAGCGCACAATAGATTGTGATTTTGTGTATAATTTTTGAGCCAAAGTGCATTCGACGTCAAGAAAACGGAATTAATAAAAGAAATGAAAATATGTTTTTGACATTCCATATACATTGTTGGCTTCATATTTCAACAATAAGGCTTATTTTCTAACAAAAAATGACACTTTATAGCCAAAAATTTATGATTGAGTTTTGCTGTTTCCTTTGTTGTGCCCCATTTTATCAATTTTGAAACAGTAATTCTGATTGGAGGGAATGTATCCGCGAAAGGAAAGTAAAATGTGCTCTATATCGGAGACGGATTTCAAATCGCCCCCAATCTATTTCGTACCAATATTTGAAATAGAAATTAAATGTTATTTGGCTTCCAAGTTGAAATCAATTTAATTGAGTTTCAATATGGTGCAATTTCAATGATAATCACATGTAAGATGTCTCCGGACAAAATAATCACAGTACACATTACGGGACGATTATAAATCGATACAGTTTGCGTGACCAAAGATGTTTGCTGGATCATCTCGCAAACAAATTTACTTTTCACTATTCGATTTGGAAGGGGTCGTTCGGCAGAAATTCCGAAAAAACATGAGGCAAAAAATATGGTTAAAGACAGCCCAAACAGCCAAATGGAAACATGCTGACAGTTCAAAGTGTAAAGGTTTTCTTCATCTATGATTTATCTGTTTGTATTTTGTTAAGGCACTGGCTAGAATTACCTGGAAAAGTAATCCTAAAAAAAATATAATTATTGTTACCTGAGACCGGAACAGGGACTAAGTGTGGAACCATCACCGGATACGGACCTGTTTTAAATGAAGTAACAATAATTTCTATCATTATTCTATCATTATTGTTACCTTGAGCTATTGTTACCTGATATTTATTCGTATCAAGTTATCATGTCACTTGTAAAATGGGTGAATAGAAATATTTTTTTTTTCAAATTAAGAAATGTACAATACAAAGCAAATTGAATGAAAAAGATGTAAATAAATGTTAATTGATATACTATATGAGTTTTGTCTTTATATATAAATCGCAACCGGTCCTGATTTGAAAAGATCTCAATCTTTCTATATGAAAACATGGCGTCCTACATGTCAGAGAGGGCAGTGGATTTTTTATTGGGGAAAATTCGATCCTTTTGACGAATTTGAAAATAAAAGGAAGTTTAACCAGGACACAATTATATTGTGAGATAGCTGTCTAGAATGGCATCACCTTACGTGTGCTGGATTAAAAATCCACCAAAATCGCCATACTGGATGTGCAGGTAATGCCATCAGAAATTAAAAAAAAATAATCTGAGGTATATTTTGTATTCTCATTAGTTATTCTGTATAGCAAATAAATTGTAGTTGTGTTGAATTACTTTTGTCAGGTAACAATAACGCCAGGTAACAATAAGAATGAAAATTATTGTTACTTCATTTAAAACAGGTCCGTATCCGGTGAAGGTTCCATAATTTGTCTCTGTTCCGGTCTCAGGTAAAAATGATTTTAATTAGTATTACTTTTCCAGGTAATCGTAGCCAGTTCGTTTTGCCTCTCCAATAAAATATTGTTTATACCAAGGACGTATATTTTTAATGTACGTCCTTGTTTATACTATACTAACAGTTCAGACGTAGACTACATAATCACACACCGGAGCTAGAGTGTTCCGACTGGTAGCTGTTACTCAGTATTGAGATCTTTCATGGGAGGATCATATATCTAACACCAGAAGGGTAGTGGGATATCTACTCAGGAACTTTTAAGAAATCGTCCTTCAGACGTCAGATTCAGACATACACCACTTCTATTGTTCAACCTGGGTGCTTGAAGTTTAATATGCCACCGGCACGATATGGGATCTATATAAATTGCTTTGAAAAAAAATCTTACAAAAACAACTCATAGTTTAAAGAAAACGATCTGTCAAGGTACCGATTTTTGCACTGAGTCCCGATTTGTCCAGAACAGAGTCACCGATTTGTCTAGTACCGAGTACCGAAATGACTAATTAGCTGAGTACCCAAATGTCCAGGTAGCGATTTGTCTTGATACCCCACAGAACCTCCTGCAAATCATCGCACTCGGGAGAGAGTCCAACGACAAGCTGCTCGATTCGTCACCGGGGATTACTCCAGTCGAGACCCAGGATCGGTTGCACTAACTACATGATTGGGACACGTGAGAAGCATGTAGAGCCAGATGCCGGACAGTGATGCTTTACATGATCCCCAACAACCTAGTTGAAGTACCCCTTTTCCAGTACCGTATGATACCGATCAAGATGATCCTGTGCCAATAACATTAGGCAGATCACAAGACTAGATGTCTCTTAATACTTGGGACTCACTACCAACTGAGTTTTGAAGCCAGCCAAGACATAGAGAAGTTCAGGCAGAGCATACTAGCTGCGGAACCAAAGCTCTTATGGTACCTGTGCCGATTTGTTTTGCGGACAATGGTCCGCAAAATCAGAAAAAATAAAAGGACCTAAGTTTTTACTAGTTACCAGTTTGCCTTGATTCGCCAGTAGCTTGTAAATATGATTCGGAAAACCATCCGTTTTTAATTGTAAATACTGCTGTTTTAATTGTATATAAAAACTCTGGTGCCTTTCGGCTGTTCAAGAGTCATGCACTGTGGTTTCCGACACTCGGGACCGGAGTTCACTATATTCCATGAAGAAGATGATGATGATAGAATATTAAATATGAGTCTATACTTTCGGACTGTAAAGACCAAATCGAATTCATGAATTCGAATACACATATAGGTGCCCTGCAATTTCCACTTTTTGCGGTTTATTTTCTTTAAACTGAGGTAGGGCGCTTATGGCGAGGATTTTGTTCATTACTAGGGTCATAAAATTATGAAATTTTGTATATATTCACAGAAACAAAATACTGAGGCTTTGATAAAATGTTAAAATGATAAAGTACGATGCCAGGAAAGTAATTTTTTAAGTCTTTGAAAAAGGTAGAAAATGCATTTTTGCATTTTTAAGTCAATTTTCCGACCTTTGAAATGGCAATCCCCCAAGAAGGACCTATAGAACCAGTTAAAACCAAAGGTTTTCACGCAGGTCTTTAAAATCAAAGTATGTACAAATAAATTTCTTTTTGGTTCTCGAGGTGCTTCATGTTCAAAATCGAACTTTTCTGTAAAAAAATCAGATTGATTTTTACCGGCGCTATGATTAGCATTTCACTATGATTACGTTATCCAGGTAGCTCAGTCGGTTACACATAGGAAATTCAAATACATCGTATCTTATATACTGAGGATTGTACGGAAGCTTATTAGGGACCTTTCTACAACTTTCCACCCCTCTTCTCTCTGCTGTAATTTTACAGATGCATCCTCTCATAGAGTATGCTTAGACGTATCCATGTCTGTTGAAAATATAAGTGCACAAATATCTCCGAAAAGAACAAAAAATAATCATTTTAAGTGTAAATCCGCACCTAACAACTTTAATTCAAGGATAAATAAGCCATTGTGTATGGAATTTTTTGAAATTCACGGTCTTATTAAGCCTTCCAAAAAGGGGGTAGGGTTTTAGTCGATTTTTGCATTTCTTGGTCCATTTTGCTCCAAATTGTTCAGAAATTTTGAAATATTTCCAGAAAAAGGGTGTTCCATCTATCGGAGCCACCCCCTCCGGATCCTCCGGATGTACATCTTCGCTAGCCAAGGGTTACGATTCGCTCCTCTCATCGTAAACCTTGCCTAGCGAAGATGAGTAATGTATGAAGCGTGAAGTTTGCCTACAACATGTACAATGATCGGCGGCCAACATGACCTGGCTTCCTGGAATAACAATTTCCTAATTTGTAATAACGATTTATTAAATTGTAATAACAATTTATTAAATTGTAATAACAATTTATTAATTTGTAATTACAATTTATTAAATTGTAATAACAATTTATTAATTTGTAATTACAATTTATTAAATTGTAATAACAATTTATTAAATTGTAATAACAATTTATTAATTTGTAATTACCAATTATTAATTTGTAATTAAAAATTATAAAAAAAATTATGTTGTGTAAAAATAAATTGTGTTGTGTCCCTAATAAGCTTCCGTAGGATCGAATCTCGACCATAGATACAAACTTCTTAATTTACTACCGGGGTCCTTGTATTGCAATTATAAACTTCCCATTCATGTTTGTTAACATCGTGTTGATGCTACATCTACCAACCTTTACTACGGATGCTTAACACGGCCACCAATCGCGCTAAATCATATCCAAATGATATGAAAACAATTCCGTTAGCTGGACTTCCGGATATGCTTTGCCGGAACTTTTTCTCTGCACCTCGAAGGTAAATCGTCTTTATTTTCAACTTGATCGGACTATTGTTTAAAAAAGGCGAATGTCATTCGATGTGTTCTCATGGTTCCTACCTTAACTGAAACTTACTACAACAATTTCAGTGTAATACGGACGCTAGAACCTTTATTCTGAGATACGCCTCGTTGAAAACACTGGGAACTGACGAAATAATGCCTCGAAATCAATGATTCGACTACATTGATGAACTTTAGTTGAATAAACATGTTTCAATAGTCTACAAGAACAAACAGACAAGTCCTCGTTTATCTAAAAACAGTTAATTACATGAAATCTCTGAAAAATACACATATTCTGAGTTAGCGGTACCAGATATGAGTTAGCGGTATCGAGTATGAGTTAGCTAACCAGCAGAAATACGTACGCGGGTGTCTGTCATATATATAAGATTGTTGTCGTTTATACTATCATACCAAATTTTTTTATCTGACTTTTAAACAGCTCATGACCATTATATACAAGGACAGAAGTTTTACGAACTTTTGTCATATTATATTGAGTAGAAATGTCATTCGAATTAATCTATGACTGATCATGTGGTCATTATGCAGAGATACGACATTTTTTAAGGTTTAACCTTGTAAATGTTTTGTTGTTTTGACACTGAGATATTGTATAGATATAAATAATACTTAATCAATGATCTAAAATCGTTACTTTATGAAATGAAGGTATTTTTCTTTCAAGTTTTATTATGGATATCAATACAAGGAAACGGAAAGTTTTCAATGTTTCAAGGCTGGTACAATACAAGGCAGCATGGTATGTTAATGTTGCAGTCTTATAATCCGGTATGACACAAAATTCCGAGAAATAGCCTGAACACAATTCATGAACTCTTATGTGAAGTGCATTAAAACCAGTGTACAACGGGGAGCAATTTACCGGTTTACATCAGGGGTCAGTTTTGGGACATGTGTTATTTATATTATGTGTCAAAAATTGGACTTTAGATATAGAAAATAGTTTTTTCTTATTTCAATACTTCAGGCTATTATTTTTTTTTATCCCAACCATATGTACGAATTATATATTTTAATTCTTATAAATTACCTTATTTTCTGACTTTAGGATTTATTTTAGCTGTTCTGTCCATTTATTACAATTTTCCAGAATTGCACAACGGTTATCAAAATGAAATAATAAGAATAAAAATATATAATTAAAAATATATAACTAAATCTGTTAATTTTTCAGTTCATTATCAACAATTAGTTCGGTCTCGCTGCGCACGCGCGGATTTTCTATCACTATCGGGTAAAATAAAGATGAAGACTTTGCACGTAAATATAAGTTTAGAAGACAATTTAACCCTTTTCTAATCAAATAATCGATTGGAATATCCTATATTTAAATTCCTCTATTCTTCCTCTTTTTAATGATATATTTTATATTAATATTGGGTTATGAATTCTTGCTTCCATATTTATTTTCTTTTCAGTCCTATCAATCTTTAACTATCTTTATAAAATATTGCAAAATTGGAATGGGGAGTAATTTTTAAAATATTTTTAAAAATACTTAGCATTTTTGCATATATTCGAATATCCTACCATTGGATATCTGATTGAACAAGGTTTTTTGCTATATAAATTTCGAAATTAACAAATGCATTATTCTTGCTTCCATTTTAGTGCAAAGATCGACAATATTTGAAAAAATTAAATGATTTCATTATTTGTGTAAAAGGGTATCACTGATAACAACATAAAGTTAATTGTTTGCTGTTTGACCATAGATTTATAAATCTGTTGTAAATCTATGGTTTGACTTACCAAAACATTCAGGAACATTTAAACATGCAATTGTAACTTGTGTATCGGTATACACCTTTATCAATTCATATCAGATTGCACAATAGCAGAATTATATAAATCTTTTTACATGAATAATTAAGAGTTCAAATAAAATTAAA
>MJUU01059902.1:37998-80171 GCA_002080025.1 Modiolus philippinarum | reverse complement strand
AGAGACATATAATTAAATGTCTCTGACTATGGCAAGCTTTTCCAATAGTATTGGATTTGAAATCTCCAATTTGATAAAAAGAAAACTTAAGAAAACAAAAAGAAACGTAATGTAAAAGCTTTTATGTTGAAGTGTATTATAAATACATACAGCATAAGTAGCTTATAGTAGCATTATTTTGAAGTTGCTGAATGTGTGCAAATATATTTGGTACCTAATATCAATGGATTTTTATGGTTTCGTGAAAAGGGGGGAATAAAAGCTTTCCTGCAAACGCTGTACATGTTCATGTATATTTGATAAACCATGTTTGAATAATTAAGGATATTTACATCTCCGATAACAAACAAAGCCCCCTGCTATGTTATGTCCTGTCGTAGAGATAACACAAAATACAAAATAGATTTTCGGAGTCCATTCTAGATAAATAAATAAATAGTTAGTTAACCCTATAAAATGCATCGCAAATTCAAAGAACCCGACTATATTTCTATTCAAGTCATTTATGATAATATTGATCCTTTCAAACTGAGTTGGGGTTTGATTGGTGATATTATATGTTATTCGGGAATCTTCACAGGGGATACGGGTTCATATTCCCTGTTTGTGTTTTATATCCCCTGAGCCGTCAGGCGAAGGGGATATAGGGCACAGACAGGGAATATGAACCCGTATCCCCTGTGAAGCCCGAATAACTTTTATATTCTGCTAGAAGTGCTATTAATTTTCTTTTTAAAGCTTTTAAAAATTGTGATTTTGCTACCACGGGGATACGGTCTCATATCCCCTGTCAAGGTAACCAATCAAATTGCAGGATTTACCTGGATATTTCACTTCAGCAGAATATACCCACATATATCAATCTAAGGTGACGTTAAATTATAGAGATTTCAGTCAACTGAGCAAGATATTAACATGGCATGTACTCACATTCGACTTACAAACACTGTAAACACATCTCTCTGCTATCTGCCAGCACGAAAAAAATATGATCTCTTTGTTTTCAAAACCCAAGGAATATGTATTGAAATCAAATACAAAAGTAAATCCAAAGAAGGATATAGGGGAAAATGTCAACATTCATTTCTTTCACGTGGTCAATTTCCCTTGTCAATTTTTAATATATTTTACTCGCAATTTGTATACTGTAATGCTTTAATAAACGCATGCAGTAAATGGGGAAAGTCAAGAAACACCTTCATGATTGCTTCCCCGTTAAGCTTATACCAAGTAAATGATGCAACATACTGCTGTCGTACAATGTATGTAAAAAAATAATCAATAAATAAAATCAATTGATTGATTAGAAATGAATAAAAATCAAATATCTTGCTAATTCGACAATAATTTATTCAAATTTAAAAATTTCTTTGAAAGAAAATAAATTTCGCGTGTTTTTTTCCTCCGATAAATTAAATACAATACAACAGATTCAATAAAAAAAGGCTATTTGGTTTGAAATCATCGAGGGGTAATAATAAATTGTCCGAACCCATTAGTTATAATAAATTATCTTATAACATCTGTCGGTATAAATTGGTTGTTCAAAAATTGAAATTATTACATATCTGGTTATTTCCTTCTGGAAAGTTTATGTATGCCTTTTTTGTTTTCGATTTGTGAATCTGGGATGTATATGTTTTCTTACAATCCGGTCCTATACATAATCAGTCAACCAGACAAAAGTGAACCTTCCTCTTTTCCCTTATTACAGTTTTATTATTGTTATCATTTTGAAAATAATAATAGGAATAAATTGGAACCATTGTCACGGCTTGTATTATCCGTCAAAATTACTACGAATCGGTTTTCAGGGGCTACGGCTACAGAACTGCCGGGGAGCGTCCCCAGGTAGTGGATGGGGAATGCCACCTGTCTATGCGGAGTAGTCAGGTAATTATACGCTCCATGCAGTATAAAGACCCCCTCTATATTGTTATTAGGACAGAAGATTCACTTTGGGTCGTATAGAAGGCTAAATTTCATGCCCCTACCCAATTCTTCCCTTTTCCAGTGGCTATCAAAACTCGTTCCCCCGGTTGTCCCTTTCAACTTTATAAATTTCTTCTTTTACGTATAATTTTATGAACTGATACTTTGTTCTCATCCTGATAGCTGAAACATGGCTCAGTGGACATAAAACTCGGGCATTTCTTCTTACAATGCTAAGAAAACAAATATCTAAGATGCTTTCGTGGATCGAAAGTGCATAGTTTATTCGTTTTCCTAGAATATTATACATGTATACACAAACGTCATGAAATATACTTTACACTCCTTTTTTGTTGTTCTTGTTTTACCAATATTCCACGAGAGATGGTAATGGTACGGAGCGGGATGTGCCTCATGGTCAAACTCTCAGTTTTTTTAGATTTTATTTTATAAATACAAGTAATTTTAAAAATATTGAATATCCAGGTTTTAATTTTTTTTAAATCTATAGATTGGTTCCAAACTCCCTGCCTTATTTCTGGAACAAAAATTGATGTCAGTTTTATTGTTTTCCATTTCTTTCATTAAAACACATTTTCAAATACTATATCCGAATTTTTATCAGCTACATTGTATTATAATAGGGTCATAACATTTTAATTAAAAATCAATATTAATCTCGGGTATGTTTGTTTACAAAATAGTTGCGTTATCTTATCAGTTAACAACTTCCAACAGCGCAGGCATATATCATCAGTAGTTATCTTTCTTGATTCTTTTGCCAAATATTGAATTTGGATTATCTCCCTTAATCCGAACTAATTGTTAGTAATGTTGTAGTTCACTGTCGTAAGATGACGTCACGATGCAATCAGTACTTGAAGGAAAATGTTCGGAGCTACATTAAGGGACGACAATTTGATTTTGAGGGGGGGGGGGGGCTTGAAAGATTTTTTAAATACATATTCTGTCCTGCAAAATTGTGAAAATTAATATTCTGGCCTCAACCCCCTTGAAAATAGAAAAAAAAATAAAACTCTGTCCCCAGAATCTTTAGTATGTTATATTTAAAATAAATTTTCCTGCCCAGCAAAAATTCGAAAATAAATATTCTGACCCGAACAAATCTTACAATTCCCCCTCAAAATCGAATGGTCGTCCCCTTAGGGATCGTCCGATAAAAGACAACGGGTCCAAATGTATCATGTCCTTTTGATGTCTAAATGATTTCCGTCGGGTTTATATCGATTCAGTTGGGTTTTGATGTATCGGTAATATGATTGTAAGTTGGTGAAGAAACAAGACTATAGGCATGTGATAACGCTATTTACAAAGAAAAACATAGCCCATCCTATCATTCACGTCATTTCAAATACTTCAACTGTTCCTCTCCGATTCGTGCAAAGCATCAAAGTGCTGGTTTCATGGCAATAGTCAATTGCGGTTGGATACATCAGACCATCCAGGTGAGTTAAAACTACTTCATGATATTTTCCATCAGCTGCGATCGCAATGACGTTTTTAGAATTGTATCCGGTAACTAAAACAAATTCGTCTCTAATAGCAGTAATCGCACAAGGATACTTCAAGTTATCATTTTGAAATCGGAAAACCGTTTTACCGGTCATATCTATGCAATTAACTGTCTTTCTGATGAAGTCCGTGTAGTATATATTTCCGAATGCTGCTACAACATATCTTACGCCACTGACGTCACTCTTCAGTGTCGCCACTATCGTTCCGGTTCTGTCTAATATGAGAAATCCGGTTTTGTCGCAAACGGCAACAATCCTTCCATCAAACGAGGCGATCCCTGAACATGAATTGCTTAATTTTATTTGTTGAATAAGGGTGAACTTCTTAGTTTCCATGATAACTATCTCCTTCTTGTCTGGAATAGTCAAAGCCACTTTGTCGGAATCGAGCGTCGCTACTTCCCATGGGCACGAGTAGAAAGTGATTCTATCAAGAATTGTCCCTTTTTGACTAAAGACGAGCAAGCTTTTATTGTTATGATCCATCAAAATAACACGACCGTCAGGCAAGATGGTACCTCCTCGAATGAAATTGAAATTACCTCCCTTTTCGACAGAAAAACACAGCTTTGATTTTAATATTATATTACTCGGCATTGTTGTAACGATCGGCTTCTCTGTTGCTTTCTTTGTCTCCTTTTTGTCAAATTTGATGTCGAGAGAAAGAGGCATAGGTTTGATGTTGCTTCTAACAAGTCCAAATTTTTCTACCTTCAGTGGGAGGTCCATAAAATTTGTAACAACAAACTCTAAACTAACAAGATTAAACTGTCCCTCGAAAACCTTTAGAAGTTGCATTTCCATCGCTTGCTTCTCTTTAAGTTCTCTGGTTCCAAGAAAAACTTGGTACTGGGAGGCATAGTGTTGCATCATTCTTATATCTTTTTGCATTGTGTTTAGCGATTCTTGCCTTTCTTCGAGAGCGTTGCTTTGGCGTTTTATCTCCTGCATATTCTTGGCATAGACGTCTTCTAACTCGTCAAGTGATTTTTGTTTCATCGCATCGAAGTGTTTTACAAGATCATCTCTGAATTTATTAATCTCTTTTTCTATTGTTGATTTTTGAAGTTCTAGCTCTCTCATGTTTCGGGCACGTTGTGTTTGAAGCTTCTGGACCATTTGGGTCCAAACTTTAAGCTTTTCACTGATCAACTTCATATCCGTAAAACTTAATGATTTTTGTGCAGCATCGTCGATCGTCTGAACATCACTACAGAATTTGTGCGTTGTCGTCACGCACTGTGGGCAAATAGGTACATCGTGTTCATTGCAGAAAAATTCGTATTTTTTATTTTTATGAAAATTGCAATTTTCTTTGATTTTTAAACTGAAAGGCATATCACCAGTTTCGGATATTCTTATTAGTTTATGAGTTTTTGACATGCGCAGTGATTTATGGTGATCTGTACACGCATCACACAAAGCTTCGTTACAGTCCCTGCACCAGTAGTTTGCCTCGTGAAAAGTGTCTTGGTTTTCACAAGGAGTGCATGCAGGTCCTTCAAAGTCCTTTGTATTTTCCCTCGTCGACACATCAATAGATACACTCGGGCTTGCTGGCGGATGCGTGAAAGTCTTGCTTTTAGTAGAGGAACGTGACGAACTGCTATGACTTTGAATGGGAGATAACTGAATTTTGCCAGAGGATAGATTACGGCTGCGTGGTGTTACACCCTTTCCGGTTCCTGTTCTACTGAGAACTTTTGCCGATAAATCTGGTGTTTTTCTAGCTGTAAGAGGTGGAGTTCTGCTGGGAACAGGTGTTTTCGACTTTGGTCTTGTTTTCAGATCAACTGAGCCAGACTTCATGTTTCTAGGAGTTGATGTTTTGTTCGTTCTACTTGCTTGTTGTTGAGAAATTTCCGGATCTTTCACAGAGACAGAGGAGTTTTCTTTGACAGGCGTTTGAATTTGCTCCCTTTCCGCTTTTTGAATTTGCTCCTTTTCCGTGTTTTTAATTTGTTCCCTTTCCGCTTTTTTCTCCTCATCTTGTTTTTTCAGTTTTATTATTTCACGAACAACATCTGGTGTCTTTTTCTGTAGATCTTCAAATGAAATCTCGACAGGCTCTTTCACTTCCGGAGTTGGATCAGGTTCTGGGAATTTAATTTCACTGCCGTCTGCCTCCGACATATTTCTTGCCTTTGTAAAATAAATAAGAATTTGACATGTTATATCTGATGAGTGAAAAGGGAAAAGTTGAGTTTAAATACAGTAACTCTAGATTTAGTATTGTAATGATATAAAGAAAGTCTTCAATTATGATAGCAAGGGTCAAAGACATGAATAACATAAAAAAAATAATGAATGTTTACATGAAATTATTAAATATATTGATGCAAAAATGGAATTAGACATACAGCGACAATTAAAGAACAGGTGTACAGTACATAAATCTTGGCTAATATAAAAATTTCTTAAAAAAAGGAAAACAAAAACAAAAAAGCCCGACTCCAATTACCCCTATCCGAAAGTGATTGTATATTGAAAAACTTCAGTGAGCGACCCATTAATACCTTTTGACATTTCTTTGCATAACCAGTGATACAAGAATCGGTTGTTTTAGAAATGCATAGACACAGTTATTTTGGAATTGGAGTCAAAAACCTCTAAATGAAAAAAAATGATCAAATAAGAAAATGGCCAGTAGTAATTTATTGCAAAAAAAAATATATTCGATATATTAAACACTTACCTTAATATTTGTTGTAAAGATTAAACTGCTTGGATTGTAGGTGTTTTGGGTGTATTTCAAACATTTAAAATTGTCACTCGCTCCAGAGACCACATTGTTGAAAATCGAATCCATAATTTTCGATTTCTTTTCAATTGTCAAAAAAGGAACTATTTTATTTCAAGTTAATTCAGACGAAATGTTTAAACCGTTGTTTTAAAGAGTCGGGTCAATGAATTTTCAATGGATATGTTCCTTTTAGTATTTGATCCTTTTTATAGATAAGACAAAACATAACTTTTGTGAACTGGATTTTTTTTCCAAAATATTATTTCACCTTGTAATTGAGCTTGGCTTGAGTTATTTTTTTTATTATTTTGTTGAGCATCTTCGATTTTTTAAGCAACTCAATCGATTTATAAGCCACACCTACATTTGTAAAAAACGGATGCACAATATCAATCCGTATAGATACACCATATTACTCTTTCAAATGTTTTGCGTTTAAATATCTTGTAATTTCCAAATGTTCACATTGTATGATTTTATAATGCCAAGTTTTCTTGCAATTGAGTCGATGAGTTCCCTGTTGTGATTGGTAAATGAAAATATATGGAGTAAATGTACTTGAGGTAAAGTCTCTACAAATACATGGTAAAAACAAACAAAGGAACAACGCTTTTTTTTTCGTTGTTCTTCATTGATAGTGATGGTTAGCTTTTTGTCGGGTAGCAGATGACAACAACTGTAAAAACAGTTTGCCAGTTAAATTGATCCCGCATTTATGACCATTTGAAAGATACATGGACGTAGTTTTGTTCGACACGTATTTCGTTTTTTGGACTTCCAAATATTTTGATTTGATCTGCATTGAAGAGAAAGTTGTCGAAAAACGCATATGCAGATAATAAATGAACAAGAAAATAATGAAACAAAAGGTATAGAAAAAATGAGTGAAGGGGTGCTTACTGATAAATTACCGACTACCTCAAGGAGTCTAGTATGTCGCAAAACATGTATCAGAAAGACACCTGTCATCATTCAATATAAGCTCGAAGCTTGCCGGTTTCATATAGCCATTTCCCCCATGGTAGTCTTTCCGGAGGAAATTCTGGATCGATCCTAAATTTCCCCCGGAAAAATAGGCACGATCCAGTTCCCCCCGTCAACTTTAGAGCATATTGCTATGCGACCTTTTGTTGAATATATACAAATTGTATGTAATCAAAATCTGACAAAAAATAAACAAAAATCATTTCCTACATACAAATTGTTTTGAAAAAAAAACATGCAAATGAATCGGATGTACATGTAGGCATTATATAGTCATATTCAGATTAAGTGGGAACTTTTAACATGGGGGAAATCTGCAACATGTAGACGTATTCCAGTTTTTCCAAGGGGAAAAATTGCTCTGAATCCAAAATTTCTCAGGGGAAAAATAGGATCGATCCAGTTTTTCCCGGGAGAAAAACTGGTATAGGAAAAATAGCTATATAGCTATATAACACCGGGATATACGACAAGGGCCATTGCTTAACATCTTATACAAATAACTGCCGAATCATACTGAGCTGCAGATATAACAAACTAAAAAACTGTGAAAATATATACCCCCGCTCCCTGATATAATTTTAGCGATAAAAGAATTAAAAAAAAAAGAAAAAAGTTTCCAATCAATTTTCAAATAGATGGTGCACGATGGCAACGTATACTTAAAATTCTGTGAAAGTTTCAATGATGTCCATCAAGTCATCTAGAAGGAGTTGTCGCCACAAAGCAACTAACCTATTGCGGGTGGACGAACGAACACCATGATCCCTATATACCGCCCCGCTAAAGCGGGGAGTATAAAAAAAACCATAAAATCAAATTTTTAAAATCTGGTGCACAGTTGCAATATTTATGTACTGAACATTCTGTGACATTTTCAGTGAATTTCATCGAGTGGTCTAGGAGGAGTTGACGCCACAAAGTAGGTACCAAATGGTTGACGGACGAACGAACAGACAAACGAACTCGCCCATTTGATTCGAAAAAAAAAACAAAAAAGAAAGCAAACAAACAAAGAAACAAATAACATTTTTAAATAGTTGGTTCACAATGGCAATATGTACTGAACATTCTATGAAAGTTTCAGTGAATTTCATTATTTTGTCTTGGAGGAGTGGACACTAAAGCAAGTACCCTACGATGGATGGAAAAACTCCCACTTCCCCCAATTTGATAAAAAAAATCAATGTGCACAATTGCAAAATCTACTGAACAGTCTGTAAAAGTTTCAGTGAATTTCATCAAGTAGTCCAGGAGGATTTGACGCTACAACGCAAGTACTCTATGACGGATGGATAAACTCCCCAACTTTCCCCCATTGGATTAAAAAAAATCAAATGTTTAAATAGATGGTGCAAAATGGCAATATGTACCTTACATTCTGTGAAAGTTTCAATGAATTTCATCATGTGGTCAAGGAGGAGTTGACGCCAAAAAGTAGTACCCTATAACGGATGGAAATACCACCTCCATTTAATTCAGAAAAAAGATCAATTCAAATTTTCAAATAAGTAGTTGGTGCACAATGGCAATTTGCACTTAACATTCTGTGAAAGTTTCAGTGAATTTCATCAATTGGTCTAGGAGGAGATGACGCCTCAAAGTAAGTACCCTATTTCGGACGGACGAACGAACGAACGGACGAATGGACAGACACCATGATCACCATATACCGCCCCGCTAAAGCGGGGAATATAATAATACAGTTTTAAGTCAATCAAATCAAATATAACAATGCGGATTTATTTAATATTAAGTAACAGGTGCTTATTGACAGGGATCAAAAATTTCAGATAAAATTGAATTCATTTAGTACGAGTTCTAGGGGAATGCTTAATAGTTAAAATAATAATAAAACTTCAGATGATTATAAATTTATTTTATCATTTATAATACATGTAACTATATAAAAGGGTCATACACCGTCTCTAACAATGTGTACGGGTATATTAATTAATCTTATTTAATATGTTAATTTGGTGCGCCACATCTGCCTCCTTCACAAAAAGCTTCGTTAAAGTCTCCAAGGTAGTAGTTTGCATTAGTTTCCGCAAGGTTCTTCGAACACCTTTGTATTTCCCCTCGTCCATATCTTCACAGGCTCTTTTGCTAATGGAGTTGGGAATGGTTCTGGGAGCTTAATTTCACTGTAGTCTGCGTCTGATAAACGAAATAATATATCTGATGGGTTAAATAAAACTGAAAGTAAAGTTTCATAAAAAAGCCATTTTATCATTAGAACTGAGGACAGGAGACTCTTGAAATGTTTACTTGAATTTATTGATGTATATTAATTGAATTGTTGAAGTTATTTTGTAGTTTTGTCACAAACTTATTTGAGTTTAATGACAATAAAGTATTTGAATTGAATTGAATTGAATTATGAAAAGAATCCATTGCTACCTATACCAGGGAAATTCAATGATTGCTAGGTCGATTGAAATCATGGAAATTTAGACATGAAAAATGCTCCTATTATTACATCGGTTCAGTGAACACAGATTTACGATTTATTTGACCATATGTACACCCCATGGCAGATTTAAGGACCGGAATCAATTTGCGCCAATTAGGTATTTTCATAGATAGAAACTGCGCCACAATATTGAATTTGGTAGGTATAAATTGCGCCAGTAAACAGAATCTACTTGCGCCATCGGGATAACATTGAAGTAAAGAGAAACAAAGGCGACGACTTTGTCCTCTGTAACGATGCGGCAAGAGGAGTCATTGTATTTGGATGTGAAGTCAATCTCTATTTTCTATGTTCAGTATCAGATGATATTTTTTCCCGATGGTACATTTAAGTGTAATCCAAAATATTTTGAACAACCATACACAATGTTTGGATTTTAAAATGGACATAACATTGCTTTGATTATCTGTTTACTTCCGTCCGTAAGTGAGATATGCTACAAAAGGATAATGTTAACATTGATTATCGAAGTTGTAGAACCCTTCATATTAGCATTTTCCATCAATATTTTGCGTCGTCTGCTTTAGATATATAGATACTTTACCTAAAGTATTTACTTAAAATTACTTAAAATCGCTGGAGTGTACGAAATATGTATACTGCCAGTCCCAAGCCCGTATAAAAGGAGGAGCAAATGCATATATTTGCATTTAAATAAAGTCGAATTGCCTGGACTTACCTGTTGTTTCCTTTATTTTTCATTGGCGCAATTATCTAGAGTGATAAAAAATAAGTGGCGCAATTCGAGTACTGGCGCATTTGATTGTGGCGCAATTAAATTCATTTTTGGCGCAAATCGAGTTCGCCCGATTTAAGCACCTTTCTCAATTTCTACTGAACATAAAAAAAAGAAAAAAAAAACCAAGAGCTTTCGCCGAATGGCAGCCAAATATACCCCCGCTCATTAAACCCTGAATCGATATAGTAACTGAAAATTTAAGTGGGTGTGGACACAATACAGGGGTTGACACCTGCTACAAACATTTTCGAACCATCCCTTTTAAAAATAAATATCGTACTTAATTAATGCATAAAGAAATGAAAATGAAAAAAAAAAGCTTACTTTGGCGTCCCCTGTTAAACAGACTGTAACCGTCGGTGAAATATGTTTCAGGTGTATGGCAAGTTGTTACAGAATTAATATGAGAAAAAAAGGATCTGAAATATAAAAAATAACGTATTTTCTAATATAAAAAATGAATTTTCAGTGTTGAAAAAATTATCTTTTAATATTGAAAAATTAATTTTCTATATTGAGAAAAGAGGATTTTTTTCATTATAATACTTGAAAATTTCTGATATTAAAAACTTGGCACAATTTTTAAATATTAAAAAAGGACAACATGTAGAATACTGGTACTACGAGTATTGAATATAGAATACTGTCGTAAAATTTATGTATCAGTATTGTGCAATACTAGTACAATACTTGATATTCCCCTCCACTATCCAAATTTTATATTATAATAAAGCACAAACACATTAAATTAGATAAAAAAACTTACCTTAATATATTCTGCAAAGATAAACTGCTTTGACTGTAGTTTTTTTATAAGGGGGCGGGAGACACGGGTTTGGAAAATTGGAGAAAGGGATTAAAACATGTTTTGGAAAATTGGAAAATGATGAAAAAAAGGGAAATGGGGAAACACAACAAGTAGGCAATAGGAAACACAAATGTAGGAATGAGGAAAGACCAAAAATGTCTAAATATTGGAAATAGGATAAAAGGTTAAAAAAAATGCGGGAAAAGGGAGAAAAGACCCCGCATCACCCCCTGTTTTGTAAGTCTTCATAATTTGCCAAATCGATACATGAAATGTTTTAAACTATAGTTGAAAAGTGTCGAGTCATTTGATTAATTGGATTTTTGTAAAGATGAGAAACAAGATACCTTTTGATAACGATATCTAGTAAATACTAGAAATGGGTGATTCTCTGATAACTATATTATCTAAACCTATTTCGTTCGAATTTTTGACTTTTTAAATGATTAATCAAGTAATACATACCACGACATATTTATCAATTATGGACTTTTTACGAGGTCAATATGTTATATATGGACCTGTTAGGTTTATATTGACCGAGGACGAAGTCCGAGGTCAATATATTCCTAACAGGTCCATATTTTACCTATTGACAGAGTACAAAGTCCATCATTTTTATATAACATATGTAGTTTCATAGTATATTACGTTTTTGTGGAGGAAAATTTTGTCAATAAATCGAAATTTAATTAGAAATAAAACCTTTATTTGAAGGCGGGTCTGGATCTGCCATCATCTAGAATGGGTTACATAGGTGCTGATATGATAAATAAATGCCGAGATTTATGTTATATTTGCAAATAAAAAAGGAAACAACTAAGCCTTTTTATTAGCGTGTTTACGTGAAGTGTGCAATAAAAAATGTGAAAACTGTTAAATATACTTTTCATTGATTTCAGTGGTTGCTCTGAAAACATTTCAATACCCCCTTTTATTTCCCCGGCGGAAACTCCTCTTAATGTGTAAAGCATTTTCCAATATTTATCAAAATATTTTTTCATAAGACCTTTCTTAGTGAAAATCAATAGTCTGAAAGTTCAACCACACATGTAGCGTCAATAAAACTAAATATAGAAACATAGCGTCAATATACTTAAAAATAGAAACATGGCGTCAATATACTTAAAATTAGAAACAACGCTGAAATATACTGAATATTCTTAAAATCACGTGAGCGTATTAGCCAATGAGATTGATAGGAACTTACACCATATGTAATATTCAAAAATATGGCAAGCCATATTTATACATTTTTGTGTATTTATTCACCTTTTAAGATATCTTATATATTTTATCAGATATCTCCTATTTTTTCAAAATATCTTATAAACTTTATAAGATATCTCATAAAATGAAGAGATTATAAGATATCTGATAAGATATATGAGACATCTCATAAAACAAAATATATTCTCTAATGATATGTCAAGTTTAAACCGGTTTTGACCCGCTAGATAAATTTTTATTCAACTTATGTTGAATAAAGCCCCGTGCTATTTCCCGCCAAATATATTCGGAATACAATTCTCGGTGTTTATCATTGATCATTAGAGAAAAAGATTACACCACTTTATCCCGATTATTACCATATTTTATCCACTCTCGATATTTAAATTTTAAAATTTTAAAATGCCCGGCAAGCCTCGCAATTAAAATTTTAAAATTTAACTATCTCTAGTGGATTAAATATGGTAATGAACGGGATATTGTGGTGTAATCTATATATAAATCTTATAAGGTATGTAAGATATCTTATAAACTTTATGCCATATCTTATAAAGTTTATAAGATATCTTATAATTTATTGCTTACAGGATATCCTATATGTTTTAAGACATATAAAGTGATCGAGATAAAAACTTGTTCATAAATTTGAATACAATGAGTCAAGCAGAAAATATAGGTCAAAAGGACCTAATTTTGCCTAAATGCTGATCTACCGTCAGAGACTCATACATATGCGAGGTAACATTTTACCATTTATATTGACTGATATGCATAGATATGCAAAGTAAGATGATCCTACCATACATACTGACTATAAAGATATGAACTTGGATGTAATTTTAATGGAAGCCAATCAAGCGGAAAATATAGTTCAAATATACCCAAATTCCTTGACTACTTTCAGTCAACCCAAGTTGCACCTACATGCAAAGTTTAATGACTATGCCATCCATAGTTACCAAGATAAGCATGTATATCAAAATGTGGACGCGGACGTAGACGCCGACTCCAGGTGNGTTAAACATTGCACAATTAAATGCATCTTGACATATCAAATTTCTCAACACGATAGTGTTCGCCATGTAATCCAAATGTTTACACGATTACACGAATTGCATTGCATTGATAGTAAACTATGGTCACTGTATTGTAATGTGAAATCAAATCAGATCATGGCTTACATTTCACCTGGATGCTGATTGGATTAACACTGTCAGTAGGAGCGCCCAGGGACACATTTATTGAATCGGTTCTAAAAGGAGAAGCAAGTGCATATATTTGCATTTAAATAAAGTCGAATTGCCTAGACTTACCTGTTGTTTCCTTTATTTTTCATTGGCGCAATTATCTAGAGTGATAAAAAATAAGTGGCGCAATTCGAGTACTGGCGCATTTGATTGTGGCGCAATTAGATTCATTTTTGGCGCAAATCGAGTTCGCCCGATTTAAGCACCTTTCTCAATTTCTACTGAACATAAAAAAAAGAAAAAAAACCAAGAGCTGTCGCCGAATGGCAGCCAAATATACCCCCGCTCATTAAACCCTGAATCGATATAGTAACTGAAAATTTAAGCAGATGTGGACACAATACAGGGGTTGACACCTGCTACAAACATTTTCGAACCATCCCTTTTAAAAATAAATATCGTACTTAATTAATGCATAAAGAAATGAAAATGAAAAAAAAGCTTACTTTGGCGTCCCCTGCTAGACAGACTGAAACCGTCGGTGAAATATGTTTCAGGTGTATGGCAAGTTGTTATAGAATTAATATGAGAAAAAAGGATCTGAAATATAAAAAAATAACGTATTTTCTAATATAAAAAATGAATTTTCAGTGTTGAAAAAATTATCTTTTAATATTGAAAAATTAATTTTCTGTATTGAGAAAAGAGGATTTTTTTCATTATAATACTTGAAAATAACTTGGCACAATTTTTAAATATTAAAATGAAGAATACTGGTACTACCAGTATTGAATATAGAATACTGTCGTATAAAATTTATGTATCAGTATTGTGCAATACTAGTACAATACTTGATATTCCCCTCCACTATCCAAATTTTATATTAATATAAAGCACAAACACATTAAATTAGATAAAAAACTTACCTTAATATATTCTGCAAAGATAAACTGCTTTGACTGTAGTTTTTGTGATTCGCTCCTTTTATAAGTGGGGTGGGAGACACGGGTTTGGAAAATTGGAGAAAGGGATTAAAACATGTTTTGGAAAATTGGAAAATGATGAAAAAAAAAGGGAAATAGGGAAACACAACAAGTAGGCAATAGGAAACACAAATGTAGGAATGAGGAAAGACCAAAAATGTCTGAATATTGGAAATAGGATAAAAGGTTAAAAAAATACGGGAAAAGGGAGAAAAGACCCCGAATCACCCCCTGTTTTGTAAGTCTTCATAATTTGCCAAATCGATACATGAAATGTTTTAAACTATAGTTGAATAGTGTCGAGTCATTTGATTAATTGGATTTTGGTAAAGATGAGAAACAAGATACCTTTTGATAATGATATCTAGTAAATACTAGAAATGGGTGATTCTCTGATAACTATATTATTTAAACCTATTTCGTTCGAATTTTTGACTTTTTAAATGATTAATCAAGTAATACATACCACGACATATTCAAAAATATGGCAAGCCATATTTATATATTTTTGTGTATTTATTCACCTTTTAAGATATCTTATATATTTTATCAGATATCTCCTATTTTTTCAAAATATCTTATAAACTTTATAAGATATCTCATAAAATGAAGAGTTTATAAGATATCTGATAAGATATATAAGACATCTCATAAAATAATATATAATAAATCTTATAAGGTATATAAGATATCTTATAAACTTTATGCCATATCTTATAAAGTTTATAAGATATCTTATAATTTATTGCTTACAGGATATCTTATATGTTTGAAGACATATAAATTATACCATGAATAGTGATCGAGATAAAAACTTGTTCATAAATTTGAATACAATGAGTCAAGCAGAAAATAGAGGTCAAAAGGACCTAATTTTGCCTAAATGCTGATCTACCGTCAGAGACTCATACATATGCGAGGTAACATTTTACCATTTATGTTGACTGATATGCATAGATATGCAAAGTAAGATGATCCTACCATACATACTGACTATAAAGATATGAACTTGGATGTAATTTTAATGGAAGCCAATCAAGCGGAAAATATAGTTCAAATATACCCAAATTCCTTGACTACTTTCAGTCAACCCAAGTTGCACCTACATGCAAAGTTTAATGACTATGCCATCCATAGTTACCAAGATAAGCATGTATATCAAAATGTGGACGCGGACGTAGACGCCGACTCCAGGTGTACTCCAATACTTAAAAAAAGAACGTTCAACTATAGATTACAGTGGCGGATTTAGGGGGCCCGGAGGGACCCGGGCCCCCCTTAGTCCGGAAAATATTTAAAATTCCTAGGGGTTTTTAAAAAAATGGGTTCCGGGCCCCCCTTTTGAAAAATATATTGGTCGGGCCCCCCTTAGCAGAAACTATGGATCCGCCACTGGATTAATTTCACATTTTTTCATTCGAAACTCACGAAAAGGGAAAAGAGCAAATCTTCAATGTGTCAAGAACAACGATGCAAATTTTCAGAAGTATTTGATAAAGGGTTTGACGTTCCATATTTCAAAAACTTGGTACTAGTTCCAAAAGCTTGAAAAACGGACCGAATGACGGACGGAGGAGCGTTCGGAGTCAAACGACTCCTAAACCAAACTATCTCAGTTTTAGCGGAAATATTATGATTGCAAAAATTATAAACTGCTGTCATATAAACAAATCTTCGCGTGACGGTAACAATGTCCGAATCTTTACGGGCGACAAAAAAAATGACATTTTTTTGGCCCAAGATATGTTTCTATATCAACTTCAATGATTGATATAAGTAAAGTAGTTTCAAAAGAAATATACTGCATCATTAGTTTGTTTTATATTTGATTAAAAACAACTGTCTTACATATTTGTCATTTCCGTCACGTACCATTCAAAGAACCAAATACAATATTCCTCTCAAGTAAAACTGTATCTGGATAAAAAAAATCAGGATTTTCCGATGTTAATAGGTTTAAAAAGATAATTTTCATCACTGTTGGCATTCGGAATCATATATTCCACCCTTGCAGCTCACCTTACAAGCACATTATCATTCATGTTATATAGAGCTGCGTGCAACACTATTGTCTATATACCTAATGTATCTTACCTGTTGCAACCTTGTCTTCTCCTATCTATTTCCTACCAATCAAATGTTCATCGTGTACTATGTTACAACTCTAGATTTCCTACGAGGAGGAATGACTAGGTTACCGAAAGCTAAATTTTTATATAGCCTAGGTGGCCTAGTGATCTAGGGCGCTGGGCATAGTGCAGGCAGTGTTGCCATAGATGACAACAAAGCAGGGGTTCAAATCCAGTCGTAGTCCTTGCTGGATTTTCCTATGTTAACAGGTTTAAAAAGATGATTTTCATCACTGTTGGCATTCGGAATCATATATTCTACCTTTGCAGCTCACCTTACAAGCACATTATCATTCATGTTATATAGAGCTGCGTGCAACACTATTATCTATAAAACTGTATGTCTGGTATGGCATATGTGATCATATGTGTCCTAAGTAGCGCCCATGAGTCTGTGACATATTGTTTGTACAACTGTATCGAGTGAGATACCAGAATTGTTCAATTTTCAAATTTTCAAACCCGAGGTTTTGTCTTTCTTATGTGACCTCTAAAAGGAACTTACAAAACGGGTTAAAAAAGTTGGTCTTTTAATTACAGGTTAAATCAATATGAAAATCACTACTTTGGAATACAAACACTTCAGGCCGGGAAGCAGTTAAAAAAAATTGTCTTCCCTGTAAATTTGTATTTGCTCAAATAAACAAGATATGTGATGACACAGCCACGGTACAATAAAATCAAATTTCTAACATTTTGCGGTATTTTTTTTTACATTTCACATACTATGTATCTTATGCCGCGACAATCGTTGTATGGTACAGATATATAGAATAATGGTAGTTTTAAAGGTCGAGACAAAAAATACCACCGTATCGCGGTGAGTCCGATAGGAAGAGCTGTGATACTAGTGATATTTTCTGTCATTATGTCAATTTCATGACGTCAGTGCCTGATATTTTCTTGTATCAGGTCAATACGGAGATACTGACAATATCAGTCAGTAAGATCAAAGAGAAACTGTACATTTTGCCGATAAATGAGAAATATACAATTGTCGTTGATTAATTTATAAAACATTGCTTTGAAACCAACTCTATCTGATACTCAGACATTATGATAATAAAGAAAAATTCTAGCCACCCCCAAAGGGCATGGGCAGAAACAAAATTTAGGAATCTTATTAGATATATAATTATGCATCGTGTAAACCATATGAAATTGATTTCTGCATATGGCCTTTTTCAGGATCCACTTTTTTAAAAAGATTGTTTTTAGTAGGGAGAATAATTATGGACTTTTCGTTTAATTTTTAGCTCGCGAGTGATTTGTACTCACTGCGAAATAAATATATTCCGCAATTAAAGGAGCATGTATTACTTTTAGTATTTTCGCTTCGTTAAATTTCAAGATTTTCGGATACGTGTTAATTAGTAGTTAAAATGAAGGGTGGTTACCATTTGGTATTCTTTTAGGTGATTTCTGACAGTTTCGTTTTAAAACAAAGTTGATACCTAAAAGAAACCTCAGAAAGAATGCATAGGAAATAAAAATTCGATCATGTTTGAACTTTTTTTTATTCGGGAGAAACNGAGATTTTACCCACGAAAACGCGAGATGTCTAGCGCGAAAAAGCGAAAAGGCGAGATCTATTTAATTTCGTGTTTTCGCGTTTTCGTCTTCATGTTTTCGCGTTTTTGTGTCCGGGATTTCGCGTTTTCGTTCTCGCGTTTTCGCCTTTTCGCGTTTTCGACTTTTCGTGTTTTCGTTTTCTTGATCTCGCGTTTTCGACTTTTCGTGCTTTCGCTTTCTTGATCTCGCGTTTTCGCCTTTTCGCGTTGTTGAATGATAGCACGAAAACACGAAAACGCGAAAACGCGAAAATGGCCGCATCCGGCTTCCATAGATTTCTGACAGTTTCGTTTTAAAACAAAGTTGATACCTAAATGAAACCTCAGAAAGAATGCATAGGAAATAAAAATTCGATCATGTTTGAACTTTTTTTTATTCGGGAGAAACGCTACAAAGGGCGGACATAAAAATTTGCACATGGATTAACAGGAATATTAGCAATCCGTATACAAATTGTTGTCAAAATCTAAAGATGGTCTTTTTGGGGATCCTCTTTGAGAGACAGACGCCAAAATTGATCTTTTATGCCGATTTGTGCATTGAATGTGCATCTATACGATCACCTGTGGCAATCTACGTTGTTTACATGTAATACATTTCATGAATATTCATTCAAGTTGAATTCCGTCAGTTTAATACAGCTGTCACTAAGGCAGATTTGAGGCTGTATTTAAGAAATAACCATACTGTATATTAGGATCTGAGGGGGTAAATCGTAGATTTTTCTGTTGCAAACATAGTTTTCCGGCGACGCGTTTGATCTCTATTCTAATGCAAAATCGAAAAAGAACGTTTTTAAACGACTTTATCATTACAGGAAGTTTGTTGTTCGTTTGCGCAATTACATTGCTATTGGTTCCGACGATAAATCGTGGATTTTAACCCCCTGAAAATTTTGAAACCGTCCAATCAAAATTAGCGGTACAAACATAAGTGCATTAGAATTCAAGTGAAGAAATGTGGTATTTTAAATACATGTGGGAGATATTAAGATATATTTACCCGAGGGAATCATATTTCCCGAAAGGCATCGCCTGAAGGATTAACCGAGGGTAAGCAAATCTTCATATCCCATCATGCATTGGAAATGAATATTTTATTCCACTACTACGTTTAATATGTACAAATCGTTGTCAGTGGGATCAAGAGGGGGTTCTGCCCCCCCCCCTCTATCTTTTCTGAAAATTTGTTAGTTGTCTTGAAGAATTCTATAATTGACTAAGAAATGCCCTTTTCTGATGATCCTATATAAATTTTTCTTTCAGCGTGGCGTCATCTGGCATGCAGGTCGCCTTTAGAAAATGACATTAACCGATCAGCTACCAAAAAAATCTTTCAAAGTGGGCCTCGATGGGGTATTAGAGGGAAGCGGGATTTTCTTTTTTAAGGAAGCAGGAAACGAGATCGTGGCAAAAACTGCATGTGAAAACGTGAAAGGATGTAGAGTGTAAAGTGGGAAACCATTGAAAAAGAGCCCGTGAAACGGGAAAAACGGAAAAAAGTGACCCCTTTAAGAGTCTTTGCAAAATATTTTCCTGTTTGGGAAACGGGAAAGTGCAAAAACATTGACAGGATTTCGGGAAAGGGACCCCCATAGCCGTATCTGACCGTAATACTACTGGCGTTTAAAAATACGAAAAAAAAACAATTTCAAATTTGAATGAAACGTAACAGGGATGCAATTAAATGAAAGAATTAAGATTTTCAATAAAGACATGAAAACAATAAAGATAAAAGAAAAATGCCCAGATTTTTGTTTCATCTGAGATTTACAAAAATCGGTAAAAACACTTTAAAAAATTGCCACAGATGAAAGTACTGAATTTAGTGCTTACTATGCATCAGATTTTGTTTGAGTTGTTTTGTCAGTTCTATACTTTGATGTCAAAGCATTATGTTTAGTCGTTTCCGCATTCTCATTTTTATGGTCCATTTCCGCATTGTCTGTACTCAATGAAAGAGAAATTGATTTGAAATTACTCTTTATGTGTCCCATATTTTCTTCCTTTAATGGAAATTCCAATATCTTTGAAGGGACAAACTCGATTTTAAACGGTATGAATTGATCTTGGAAGGTCTTAAGTAGCCGTGCTTCTGTTGTTTCTTTCGATTTAAGGTTTTTGGTTCCTAGAAAAATATGGTATTTTGACGCATATCTTTGCATCATTTTAATATCTTTTTGCATATCATTGACAGATTGTTCCATTTCATAAAGAATATCGTCTTGACGCTTTGTTTCCTCTTTGGTTTTAGAATAAATGTCTTCTAACTCATCAAGCGATTTTTGTTTGATTGTATCCAAGTGTTTTACCATGTCATCTCGGAATTTAGTTATTTCTTTTTCGATTGTTTTTCTTTTTAAATCTAACTCCTTTATGTTTTCAGTTCTTTTTGTTTGAAGTTCCTTTATAGTTTTGGACAAATCCTTCAATTTGTCGCCGACTGATTTCATTTCCAATGAAAACGTAGACGTCTCGACTGCCGCATCTATTGTCAGGACGTGCTTGCAAAATTTGTGAGTAGTTGTGACACAATCAGAACAAATAGGAATGTCTTGTTCAATACAGAAAAACTCGTACTTTTTATTCTTGTGTGACGTGCAATTCTCATTTATTTTTAGTCTGAAAGGCGCTTCTTCATTGGCGGAAATGCGTATTAATTCATGCGTTTGTAGTATTCGGAGCGATTTATGATGATCCGTGCAGATTTGACACAAAGCTCCGTTGCATTCTCTGCACCAGTTATTTGCCTCACGAAATGTGTTTTTATTTCCACAAGGAGTGCAAGCATTTAAAATCATTCCTTCCCCCTTTTCACTCGGTTTAATACTTTCCTTCTTTTTAATTCCTGTGTTGGTGTTCGATTTTGCACCTTGTAAACTTCGTGTTTCAGATTGTGGCCTTGTCTTTGGATAGATGAACGATTGTCCTGTTTTACTACTTAATTCAGTCGTCCTGTTTGTTCTCATTTTCACCAAACCGGTATGGTTGTTCATTTGCCTTGATGTTGAAAACGGAATTTTTGATTTTTTGAGCTTTGATCTCTTATTTATTTTGCTTCATTCATTCGACAACGATTTCGGGATTGAAATCGTCATATTGGGAAAGTTGTGCTTTTCCGTTAAGTTTCTATGTCACTTCAATCCATGCAAATTATGTGATTGCATCAGTGGCTCACTGCCATGTCTCATCCAAGAAAATAAACAATACAAAGTAGTTGAGCAAGTTTTATTCTAAAATACAAAAATAAATAAATAAATAAAATAAAATAAATAATAATAATAAGCTGATACAGGCATTTCAGAATTTAAAATGTTTTCAACACGTAAAAAAAGATATGTCTGATAAGCTTGTCGTTGACGGGATGTATAATGGTACACCATGTCCGTCTACTCAAACGTCGTACTCAACTGGAGAACATTTTGGTATTTTTTTAAGCATTTGAATTTTTTTTTGAACACTTTGAGACTTTGCATAATTATTGGTAATGAGGGAAGGTCCCCCTTTCTCGTTTAGTTCGTTTTTCTTCGTTGTCATGACATAGTTGTGGACTTAATCTTCCACGAGATTGATTTTATTTCAACATTGTTATTTGAAAACGCTGATATCGCTTGTTTTTGGTGATCACTATGATCCTAATCGACTTAAGCTTTTTACTCATTATAATGTTGATTGATTCACTTCCGAAATTCTCAGGATGTGAGACCATCCCTCAATTTAAGGGATTTTCAAAATGGTAAGGACCAAAGATGTATCGCTCACCTGGTGGCTACTGATCAAATAAGATTTTCACACAAGATTAAATGATTAATCTGAGGTGACAACCAATTGCTAGTAAAATCAATCATCTGGTAGATTACTGTCATGTTAAAATGTCTAGTTAATATAAATTTGATGTATGAAACGGTTATCAAGAATAAAGAATTAACAAAATTTTCCCATAAAGTTCTATGTTAAACTGAATTCCTTGGTTGCCCTTTTTATTTGTGATTGGAACTAACATTTAAAATTTAGCAGATGACCATCAAGTAACCAAGCTCTCTTAATATCAATTTCATATATAAAACGGTTTTCAAGAATTAGCAATTTACTACACATTTCCATATGGTCCAATGTTAAACTATAATTTGCAGTGATGGCCATCTTGGATTTATGATCGGTACTACAATCATACATTTGTTCAATGACCATTATGTTACATGCCTAGTTAATATCAACTTTTTGTATATAATGATTTTCAAGAATTAACAGTTTATAACATTTTCCCATAGGGTCCTATGTTAATATATGTTCCCCGCTGACAGCCATTTTGGATTTGTGATTGCTACAAATACATAAAATGCCTAGTTAATATTAACTTGACTTTTGACAAGATTTCCAAGAATTAGAAATTTACAACATTTTCCCACAGGGTCTAATGTTAAACTAAGATCGGCAGTGGCGGCCAGTTTGGATTTATTATCGGTTCTAAAATCATACATTTTGTTTGATGACCATCATGTTACCATGCCTAGTTAATATCAACTTTTTGTATGAAAAGATTTTCAAGAGGTAACAATTTACAACATTTTCCAGAGGCTGTTAATCTATGTTCCCCTGTGACGGCCATCTTGTATGAGATGCGAACATGTTAAACATATGTAGAAATTGTAATTCGTGACAAGCTGAACACTTTTGCTATTCAAATTTAACTTCTATCTCGAATCGTTTTGAAATTTAAGACAAAATGTATTAAATCATGTTAATTTGACAAATGAAGGGAAATAACTCCAACATGGGTACCTAGATTTTCGTTGAAATCCAGAAGGGCAGATCTTTCTTTGCTGAACATTACATTACGAAAATGTGTTACGAATTACCCAACGCTCTCCTAAGAAGTTTGCAGCAATTAAAACGCGGAAAGACGACAAATTTATTTTTTATTTTAGATTTCCCCCCAGAAATTTTATGAAACAAAGGATTGTTTTTTTCGCACAACACTCTGTCCAAAGCTGCTTTTTGGCGTTAATGTTGTGACTTTGGTGTCTCCAAAATGCTTGATTTTTATCTGCATTTAAGAGAGATCAATTGTGGATGTGTCCATCCAAAAAAAAAAATAAATAAATAAATAAAAAAAAAATTATCTGCAATGATGGTATTTCTTATTTTCAGTTTTAGATTTTCAGTATTAGATGAATAAATATTTTTATTGAATACGGAATTGATCTAATATTTTTCACAGAATAAGGAATTAATCTTACGTTTTTCATTGAACAAGGAATTAATCTAATGCTTTTCATTAAATAAGGAATTAATGTAATGTTTTCCATTGAATAAGGAATTAATCTATTTTTTTTCATCGAACAAGGAATTAATCTTATGTTTTTCATTGAATCAGGAATTAATCTATTTTTCCATAGAATAAGGAATAAATCTTTTAAGTGCATCTTTAGATAGGTCTTTTTTGTTTTACCTTTTGCCTGGCTTTGACATTTTTACATGTTGTCTTTTGGGTCGTTTCCTCTACTTTTTTACCACTCTGTATGTCAGGATAGCTTCCTTGAGGTTGTTTCATTTATTCTTTTGACAATTTATTTTTGGTTTACCTAGGTTTGTTTACTTAATTTTTGACATTTGGGTGTTGCGTTGGTTTCCCTTAGTTTTTTTATATCTTAATGTTGTGTTGGTTTGCTGGAGTTGTTTCCCCAAATTTTTGACATTTAGCATAACCGATGGTAATATTGTCGAGTTCTAAGATAGCTTCGTTTGACTTTTATAAGTTCTTTATTTAAGAATGAAAATTTTGAAAAATGGTTAACAAGTAAAATAATAAATAATGTAATATCTTTATAATTTATTTGCTTCTAAGTTTGTAAAACGTTTGTTTTGAACAAAAGGTTGATAACAAACATCAACAAGAAAGCAAAATCAAATATTATTTCATTTACTCAAACTTACAGTTACTATGAGCCAATTTATCGGATCTGTTAAGTAATATGCAATAAAGTTGAAGAATCATTATCAAATTGTAATGTAAAAAATATTAAAATTATGATTTAAACACAAAATTTACACTGCTTTGTTTTATGCTTTTGTCAAACTTTAAATAGGCCAAGCGGATCAGTGAAACTATTTATTCAATAATTAAAGACTAAAGTATTCAAATATCAGATTTTACAATACGAGAAGTAAGAAATACCAGTCTATGTCAAAAACCTTTTTGATTCAATATACTAGAGGGCCAGGTAAGGCGTGGTGTAGTACTCGCCCGATCTCGATATTATTAGCCGTCTACATGCTCTATGTTCAAAACGTAAATTTTAACGATCTTGGGATAGTGTACAAGGCTAGTGGTTAGCGGCATACACTATTCAATATACCTATGAGCATGTATTGCTCACTTTGACAATGGCTGACATAGACAGAAGTATAAAATATCTGAATGGCTTTTCAAATAGCGCCCAAGGTTAAAGTATGTTCCCTGTTGGTTGCTATCTTAAATTTGGTGCAAACCTTCCGGACAAAATTTTGAAGGGACCACTAAAGGATTATAGTGATGAGCTTCGAGTCCAGATGGACAAGTGGTTACAGAGTCTCAAACTTTTGAATGTGTTAAGCTATGCTTCCTTATGGCAGCTATATTGCTGACTTCAAGATTAAGAAAACATAAAGAGCGTTGTTCCATTGGCTTATTTTCACCATATATTTGTATGGATTTTGTCCAACGCACATTTACCCTGTGTCCCATATTTTTAGCATGTACTCATAATACCAGCACTGTGTCAAGAACCTCGTACGACCTGATATGTACATTAAAAATGGATCCATATCCAAGATGTTGTTTGTAAAAAATAATAATATAATGGGGGGAAGTCTTTTTGACAATTTATAGGAGTCACTGAATATCAATGCGTCATATTCAAAAGATGATGGATATAATGACATTAAATGCTATATAGTAAATAACAAGTGCCATTAATGTACACACTTAACAATGTTCGCTTGAACTGTTTCCAGCTAAAGTCACCCCAAACACTTCCACACTTCCGCTCTTCTTCTTGCATAATAATAATGTGTTCGTTTCATTGCAATAGTCGATAACTGTTGGGTATTCAAGACCATCTTTGTGTGTTAGAACTATCTTGTGCGATTTCCCGTCCATTGAGACCGCAATGGCATTTTTCGAATTATAACCAGTCGCCAAGATGAATTTGTCATTCACCACAGTTATAGCACACGGATATTTCAAGATGTCATTTTGAAAGACGAAAACCGGATTGCCGTTCATGTCTATACAATTGATTGAATTCCCGATATTGTCAGAGTAATAAATACATCCAGACGCAGCAGCGACATATTTTATTCCCCGAGTGTCAAGTTCCAATGTTGCATGTATAGTTCCGGTTCTTTGAAGAATCTGTATCCCAGTTTTGTCGCAGACGACAATAATTTTGCCATCATTGGACGTAATTCCTGTACAAGAATTGCTTACTATTATTTGTTTTTCTATCTCAAATTGACCGGTTTCCATTATAACAATTTCTTTTCTGTCTGAAATAGTGAGAACAATCTCGTCACGACCGAGAGCCGTTACTTCCCAAGGACTCCCTCTAAGGATAATTTTATGAAGAAGCAATCCCTTTGTAGTCAAAATTATCAAAGCTTTACTGTCATAATCAATTAAAATACATCGACCATCTGGTAAAATTGTTCCGCCCCGAAAATGATTGTAATTATCATCGTTTTGGACAGAAAATGCGCTTTTTGATTTCAAAATTATATTTTGTGGCAATGTCATAGGTTTGCTTACTGCACTTACAGATTTACTAACTGCACTTGTATGTTTACTTTCTGCACTTTTCGGGTCCCTTTTCTCATTGTTAATGCGAGGAAGAGACATCAATTTTACATTACTTTTAATTTGTCCTATGTTTCCCTCCTTTAGGGGTAATTCAAAAACTTTTGAAGCGACAAATTCTATGCTAAACGACTTTAACTGATCTTGAAAAGTCTGCAATAGCTTTGCCTCTGTGTCTTCTTTCGTTTTCATGTCTTTGCTTCCAAGAAAAACCTGGTATTGTGATGCATATTTTTGCATCATTTTAATATCATTTTGCATATCATTTACTGATTGTTCCCTTTCTCGAAGAGCCTCGTTTTGACGTTGTATCTCCTCCATGGTTTTAGCACAAACGTCTGCTAACTTATCAAGCGATTTTTGTTTCATTGCATCGATATGTTTTACCATATCATCTCTGATCTTGGTAATTTCTTTCTCGATCGTTGTCCTTTTTAAGCTTAACTCTTTTATATTTTCTACTCGTTGAGACTGGAGTTTTTGAATTGTATTTGACAAATCCTTAAATTTGTCGCTCACCGTGGAAATTTCTGAAGAAATAGACATTTTTTCTCGAGCAGCATCTATTGTAAGGATGTCCTTGCAAAATTTGTGAGTAGACGTCACGCAATCAGGGCAAATAGGAATATCGTGTTCAGTGCAGCAAAATTCATACCTCCTATCTTTATGAAATATACAATTTTCATTTATATTTAGTCTGATAGGTGCTTCATCAGTGGCGGAAATTTGTACTATTTCATGTGTTTGCAGTATTCTGAGCGATTTATGATGGTCTGTGCAAATGTCGCACAAAGCTTCGTTGCAGTCCCTACACCAGTTATTTGCCTCACAAACTGTGTTTTTATTTCCACAAGGAGTGCAAGTCGTCCCCTTGAAAGTCTTTTCAGTCTTTTCGTTCGCTTTAGAATGTCCCCTCATTCTAATTCCTGTCTTAAAATCCCAATTTGGTGATTCATTCTGCAAGGTTCGTGGTGTGAATGGAAGTTTGGATGTCGACAAACGTGTATCAGATTTTGGCCTTGGTTTTGGATTGTCAGACAGTGGTTTTGATTGACTTCTCAAAAGTGTAGCCCTGTTTGATCTACGCACAAGCTTTGGTCTCAGCAAAATGTTCGCAGGACCTGTCGTATGGTCTTTTTGGCTTGGGGCTTGAAGCTTAACCTTTTTCTTAGGTTTTTCATCTTTAGTTTGTTTTGATACATTCACTTCAGAAACGCTCTCGGGATTCAAATCTTCCTGTTGAGTCTCTCGTGTTTCTCCTTGTTGAGTCATTTGTGTTTCGTCTGGTTGGGTCGCTAATATCCCTGATGTCAAATTCGGTGTTAGTGCATCTGAACCTGTCTCTGCCATTTCATGCCAAGGAAGAATATGATTTATTTCAGATCGAGCAAGTTCTTTTCTAAAACACACAAATAAATGAATGCAATTGATATATGGATTTCAAAATTCCCCTTTCAACAGTTAGACCCTCCTAAATTAATAATTTTATGTTTATGTCAACCATCGACGGAGGGAGGAAAATACAAAAAAAAAAACAAAACAAACGAAAACGTCAAACAAACTATACCTTGATTAAAATTGTGACATTTTTGGCAGAAAAATTTACACAGAACATTCTCATGAGGCTACTACACATGGAATGAGATACAAAACATGATTCAATGCCAGAACTTTAAGAGGATATCAAATAAGTATGAAATTCGGAGGTAAAACTTTGAAACATAAACTGAATGTGTTTGTTAATATATATTTTTGAAAACGTCACAAACCTGCGAAGGAAGTTGACGTTAAACGTATAAATAATTTAGGACGGCCTTAGGGACCGACCATTGAACCTGAAAAAGGGGGGGGGAGGGTTATGGTTTTTCACGTGTAACTACAAATTTTTTTTTTTTTCAAAATTAGCATTATTTTTTTTAAGGCAGAAAGCCTCCTTAAGAAATTTTTTTTTCATTATTATGGCAGCCAAAATATTTTTTCACATAAAATCAGCTCCAAAATATTTGTTTAGAAAAAAAAACATAGCCCCCCCTTCAAGTTAAATGGTCGGTCCCTTATACCTAAATTACTGTTTCTGCAGATGTCCATTTGTACAACTCATGATTCTCCAGAGCAAGTCACCAAAGATATGCTACACCATCATACTTACTTGTTGTCACATTTTGTCGCTCTAGAGATCAAAGTTCCCCTTTTCAGTTTAATGTTAAACCTATGTAAATTTTTTGTAAAATCCCCAGCTTTAAAGGCTTGTCGGCTCTTCACCAGACTTAAATATTCGAATGATTTGTCGTTTTCTATTTTTTATCATAAATTTCTCATCCATCTGTTGATGATACTTGCAACGAAAGGTAGCTTTGTATGCATTCTGCCAACGAAGTCTGGTGAAGAGCCGACAAAATAGGTTTAACATTGAACTGAAAGGGGGACCTTTAACCTTTATTATGAGACAATTTTGAGAAAAAAAATATATTTAAGAAGGGAATAAGGCTGAGACAGAGAAAATCACTTTGCAATATGAGTTTTCATACCATCATTGTGCCACAATATTGTTATTAGGAAACGCCATTTTTCCTTCACAGTAAACACAAAAAATTACTGTTGGCAAAATGAAAACAGAATATTTTTTTCAGAAAACTTTCCAGAAGTGGTGAAGTGACCGTTCCATGGATGAAATAGTCTGACTTGAACCATTTGTATAAAAAAAATTATTGACACGTTCAAATTGTTCACTTAAAATGTGGATTTTAAAAGTGTTATTTGAAATAATTTTTAACGTTTTGATTGTCGTTGGTGTACCACTTTTTTCCTATTGTATTTAAACGTTTCCATCTTATATAAAAAAAGGTCGAAAATGAAACAAAAGGAAATGCAACAAATCTCAATAAGACAGCAAATTCACGGCGCTTTTTACCGACTAACGTTTTTTTTTTCGCGGGTGCAATGTCAGCATCAATACCAATCTATCGGATCTTTCAAAAAAATTACAAATGGAAAGCGAACACCTTTAATGCAATTTACAACACCGACAGATACCTATACCATACTTATTGAAAAAATTTTCAACGTGGCGGAAATTATTTCTGTGCAGTATTTTTTTTTTCATTTTAAGCGTCAAAAATATGAAAATTATAATAGATATACTTACTTTTCAAATTTAAATGACACTATTACTATGTTTTGATTTCACCTTTTGTTATACGTAAAATTCACCAAGCGGACCAATGACGCTATTTATTCTCTTTAAAGAAGTGTCAGATTTTACAATTTTATGAGTCTTTCAGAACAATTAGGTTCAAATTTTATCCGATCGTAGATATCGCAACTGTGGTCATTTTTTGCCATTCGTACCTAATAAAGTATATAAAAGTAAAATATTTCTATGAGGCAATTTTTAAAATATAAATGCTGTTATGCGACAGTTACATGCAAAATATCGACTAGGTCTCGGTGTCATATTATCAGCCTTTCGACCAAAAGGGTAATGTCTGTATAATACACGTGACACTCATAGACCCATATCATGACTACAGGAAAAATACAATGAGCTTTATTTTTGAAGAGAATGAGATTTTAAAAAAGGGTTTACTTTTCTACATAAAAAATAGACAAATTAGTTATATATACCCCCATAATTTGAAACAACAGTGTCTCTTGAGCCTGAATACATAATTTGCAGAAGAATTAAATTTACTCTCATAAGTTCCAAAGTTTAACCTTGCTCCAAGGTGATGGACATTTTGGATGACGGGAGGACCTTCCACACATAACTTTTACAAGGTATTTTCTTATGATTCACTCTTATTACCTATTCCTTGCACGAATAGTTATTTGTGGTACACAGCGAGACTTTGAAGCTGGAGTTAGATATGAACTGGTTGCATCTCGTTGACGGGAATTTCATTGGTCGAGTGACAAGTATTAGCAAATCACGCATGATGTGTTATCACTTTTTCGACGTTTCTAAAAATGTACAAATACGAGATCTCGTTGGCCGCCGTGATTACCGTTGCCTAGTAACGGTTTTGTTAACAGCAGCTCTGCACTAAATAAATATATTTTTTGAAAATCATAATAGAAATATTTTTAACAACTCGAAAACATTGTATATCGCTGGATATCACTCTCGTTAAAGGCTCGTTTATTATATTTTGAAATTACATAACTCTAGTCACAGTTGATATCCAATATACAATTTTTTCTCATTATGAAAACTATAAATTGTGATCAATATTTTATTGATTCAAATTAGTACCGTGAATCTCACAACGTCAAATGCTTTGTTGTGCCACTTGAGTGGATCTAGGAAGAATAATGACCTGCTATTCATTATTTTAGAAGGAAACTACATGACAGCCATTGTGGCTACGTTTTGTTCTAACTTGACAGTAGTTTCTGAGAAAAAAATCTTTGCATGCGTTTCCAAAGATTCAAATAATAAACTATGTTAATGCTGTAACATAATACATTTCAACCCATTCAGACCACCCTTGAAAAATCATTTGGGCAGGGGTTCCCCTTATAATCTGGATAAAACATGCCGGTGAAATCAAAACATCACAAGGATCCATTCAAAAAGTATTTGGACTTTGGTTTTCCTTATTTTCCAGTGTATCCATCTTTCTGAAAACAAAACATTCAATTCAGCAGAATATTTTTACTGAAAGTTCCATCATCCATTACAACCCATATCATACCACAATTAAAAAAGAATTAAAAAAAGAATGGACAAAGATTCCCCTTATAATGTAGTTTAAACATAGTGCCGAAATCGTCAAAAATATGTAGCAGAATACTTTTTCTAAAATTTTATTTTTTTTAAATTTTTTTCATTGGCAATTTAAAGTTGCGCTGTCCATTACAACTGAGTTCAGGGCACCATTAAAAAAAATGGGCAGGAGTTCCCCTTATAATCTTGGTAATAAAATGGCTCAAAATTTAAAATCAAATTTCAGGGGCTTACAGTTGCTGAAATCATAACATGTTTGAATAGAACTGCTTTCACTGAAAGGTTTCAAAGATTGAGGTAGTATCCACAAAAATAATTAAGTTGATTACCTCCATAATTTTTCTTATCCCGTTTTAAAATCACCAGTTTTCATTATAACTTATTTTTAAATTAAAGACACAACCCAAAAAGTGTGTTGATTTACATAATTAGAGCTTTTTGATATTAAAAAATGTAATTGTGAAAAGAATACTTTTGCAGCTATTTTGTGATTAAATCGTGCCAAACATGGGATTTTAGAGTTGAATGTGTAGGGTGTTCTGTGTTAGCTGTCATCCTCTTGGATACCTTTTTTGAACTTGACCATCTAAGGACCATTGTAGCTAAATATGATCTAATTGAACTACTTGTTTCTAAATGGAGGATCTTTGAATATCTTTCCCACAGGTCCAATGTTAAAACTATTTCCCCCGCTGCCGGCCATCTTCGATGAGGTATGTATCCGCCGGATACAATTTTGAAAGGGAACAGCCCAAGAACTAGTGTGACAAATTTTGGTTCCAATTGACCAAGTGGTTTCTGATAAGATCTTTGATGGAAGTGTTTACGACAGACGCTATGTGATGACAAAAACTCACCCTGGTCTAGTAAGGCGAGCTGAAAGCGTTCAATCTGACTTTTCAATATTTTTGCTTAAAATTATATATAATAATCTATGTTCAAACTAGAGGCTCAGAGACTCAGCCTGTATCGATAAACAGACAAAATGCTTCTATGCCATGCATGTCCAAAAATGAAGTTTTTTACCAATGGGGTCTAATGTTTAGCTATGTTCTCAATTAGCACCCTTGTTTTTTGTCTGATCTCTTTGAAATGAGTAACTTTTGCAAAGGACCTTCTATAAATTTAGTAAAAATTTGCTTGAATAGTTTCAGAAAAGCTGATGAAAAGGATGGTTTTCTAATAGCAGGCTCCAGTTTTAAACTATGTTCTGCACTGGAGGACATGTTTTTTTGTCAACTCGTGAAATGAGCAATTTTTGTTAAGTTCCGTACATCATTCCTGTAAAATTTGGTTGAATTTGCTTCAGTGGTTTCACAAGAGAAGATGAAAATGTGATTTTTCATATAGGGGTCCAATGTAAAACCATGTGTCGTGCTGGTGGCCATGTTTTCTATCGGATCGCAAGGAAATGGGCAATCTTTGTGAAGGACCTTCCATCATGTCCATACATCATACCTGTAAAGTTTGGTTGAATTTTTCCTCAGCGGTTTCAGAGGAGAAAATGAAATTGTGATTTTTGTCATAGGCTCCAATGTTAAACCTAAGTTCCGTGCTGGCAGCCATGGCTTTTTTGTTGGATCGAAACAAAATGAGCAATCTTTGTTAAGCACCTTTAGTCCATCATACCTGAAAAGTTTGGTTGAATTTGCTTCAGTGGTTTCAGAGGAGAACTTTCCCATATGATCAAAGTTTAACCTAAGTTTCACGCTGTTGGCCATGTTTATTATCGTATCTGAACGAAATGAGCAATTTTTGTTAAGGATCTTTAGAACATCATTCCTGTAGAGTTGGGTTGAATTTGCCTCAGTGGTTTCCGTTGACAGAAGATGAAAATGTGATTTTTCCATAGGGTTCAATTTCAAACATACGTTCCGCGCTTGCAGCCATGTTTTTGTCGGATCAGAAAAAAATGAGCGGTCCTTGTAAATGACCTTTAGTACATCACTCCTGTTAAGTTTCGTTGAATTTTCTTCAGTGGTTTCAGAGGAGAAGATGAAAATGTGATTTTCCCATAGGTTCAATTATTAAACTATGTTCCGTGTTGGCGGCCATGTTTTTAGCTCACCTGACCCGAAAGGTCAGTGTGAGCTATTGCCATCACTTGGCGTCCGTCGTCCGTCCGTCCATCGTCCGTTAACTTTTCACATTTTCATCTTCTCCTTTGAAACCACTGAAGCAAATTCAACCAAACTTTACAGGAATGACGTACTAAAGGTCTTTTATGAAGATTGCTCATTTCGTTCCGATCCGACAAAAAATATGGCCGCCAGCGGGGAACTTAGGTTTAACATTGGACCCTATGGGAAAAATCACATTTTCCTCTTCTTCTCTAAAACCACTGAAACAAATGCAACCAAACTTTACAGGAATGATGTACTAAAGGTCCTTAACAAAGACTGCTCATTTCGTCCCGACCCGACAAAAAACATGGCCACCAGCGCGGAACTTAGGTTTAACATTGGACCCTATGGGACAAATCACATTTTCATCTCTTCCTCTGAAACCACTGAAGCAAATTCAACCAAACTTTACAGGAATAATGTACTAAAGGTCTTTAACAAAGACTGCTCATTTCATTCTGATCCGATAAAAAACATGGCCGCCAGCACGGAACATAGTTTAACATTGGACCTTATGGGAAAAATCACATTTTCATCTTCTCCTCTGAAAGCACTGAAGCAAATTCAACCAAACTTTACAGGAATGATGCACTAAAGGTCCTTCACAAAGATTGCTCATTTTGTTCTAATCCAACAAAAACATGGCCGCCAGCGCGGATCTAAGGTTTAACATTGGACCCTATGGGAAAATCACATTTTCATCTACAGAAGCAAACTCAACGAAACTTTACAGGAATGATGTACTCAAGGTCCCTTACACTTACTGCTCATTTCATTCCGATCTGATAAAAAACATGGCCGCCAGCACGGAACCTAGTTCAACATTGGACCCTAGGGGAAAAATCACATTTTCGTCTTCTGCTCTGAAACCACTGAAGGAAATTCAACCAAACTTTACCGGAATGATGTACTTAAAACCCTTAACAAAGACTGCTCATTTCGTTCTGATCAGACAAAAAACATGGCCGCCAGGGCGGAACTTAGGTTTAACATTGGAACCAATGGGAAAATCGCTTTTTCATCCTCTCCTCTCAAACCGCTGAAATTAATTCAACCAAAGTTATCAGGAATGATGTACTAAAAGTCCTTAACAAAGATTGCACATTTTGTTCCAATCGGACAAAAAACATGGCCGCCAGCACGGGACATAGTTCAACATTTGACCCTATGGGAAAATAACATTTTCATCTTTTCCTCTGAAACGACTGAAGCAAATTCAACCAAACTTTACAGGAATGATGTACTAAGGGTCCTTAACACACATTGCTTATTGCGTTCCGATCCCATAAAAAACATGGCCGCCAGCGCGGAACTTAGGTTTAACATTGAACCCTATGGGAAATCACATTTTCATCTTCTACTCTGAAACTACGGAAGCAAACTCAACCAAACTTTACAGGAATGATGCACTAAAGGTCCGTAACAAAGATTGCTCATTTCATTCCGATCCGATAAAAAACATGGCAGCCAGCATGGAACATAGTTTTAACGTTGGACCCTATGGGAAAATTACATTTTCATCTTCTCCTCTGAAACCGTTGAAGCAAATTCAACAATACTTTACAGGAATGATGCAATAAAGGTACTTTACAAAAATTTATCATTTCATTTAGATCAGATAAAAAAATGGCCACCAATGCAGAATAAAGTTTAACATTAGCCCGTTATGAGAATACCATCCTTTTCATCATCTTCTCTGAAACTATTCAAGCAAATTTAACTAAATATATAGAAGGTCTTTTGCAAAAATTACTCATTTAAATAGGATCAGAAAAAAACACAGGTGCTAATGGAGAACATAGCTTAACATTAGACCCCATTGGTCATAAACATAATTTTTGGACATGCTTGGCATAGAAGCATTTTGTCAGGTGAGCGATACAGGCTCAGTCTCTGAGCCTCTAGTTTATTAGATCTGAACGAAATGAGCAATCTTTGTTAAGGACCTCTAGTACATCATCCTTGTAAAGTTTGTTTGAATTTTTTCAGTGGTTTCCGTTGAAAGAAGACGAAAATGTGATTTTCCGATAGGGTCCAACGTTAAAACTATGTTCCTTGCTGGCGGCCATGTTTTTTATCGGATCTGAATAAAATGAACAAAAATCTTTGTTAATGACCTTTACTACATCATTCCTGTAAAGTTTGGTTAAATTTGCATCTGCCGTTTCAGAGGAGAAGATGAAAATGTTATTTTTGCCATAGGGTCCATTATTTAACCTAAGTTTCACGCTGGCGGCCATGTTGTTTTTATTGAATCAGAATGAAATGAGCAATCTTTGTAACGGACCTTCCATACATCAATGCTGTAAAGTTTAGTTGAATTTGCTTCAGTGGTTTTAGAAGAGAAAAATGAAAATGTGAAAAGTTAACGGACGACGGACAACAGACGAAGGACGCCAAGGGATGGCAATGAGTAATTTTTGCAAAGGACCTTCTATAAATTTAGTTTAATTTGCATGAATAGTTTCAGAAAGGTGATGAAAAGGATGCCTTTCTAATACTAGGCTCCAATGTTAAACTATGTTCTGCACGAGAGGCCATGTTTTTGTCGAATCGAACTGAAATGAGCAATTTTTGTTAAGTACCTTACGTACATCATTCCTGTAAAATTTGGTTGAATTCGCTTCATTGGTTTCACAAGAGAAGATGAAAATGTGATTTTTTTCATAGGGGTCCAATGTTAAAATATGTTTCGTGCTGGTGGCCATGTTTTCTATCGGATCGCAAGGAAATTGACAATCTTTGTGAAGGACCTTCCATCATGTCCATACATCCTACCTGTAAAGTTTGGTTGAATTTTCTTCTGCGGTTTCAGAGGAGAAAATGTGAGCTAAAACAATTATAACCTTGATATTTTTAACACTAGAAGTGACCATTTTAATAGTAGTATCAATGTAACACTACACCTGGGCAATGAAAACCTTTCTGCAATCTACAAGGCAAGATTTAAAGGTCCTAGAGATGTCGTGGTACATTTGCCTCGATTTCCACATTTCTGCCATGTTACAAAGACCATACTACGATCACAATGCAAACTAAGTATGAATTTATAACGACATAAATGCGACCTTATTGTGGTTATTCCAACTGCACCATATCTAAATATGTCACAAGCATGACTTAACCACGATCTTGACCCTAGTAAATATAAATAATTTATGTTTGTTGACAATACCGCACCCATGACCAATAAAGACATGGATGTAGCGTTGTTCGACAATTAGCTAAGAATTCTGATAGGGGTCTTCTTGAACTTACTATGAGGTATTAGCAAAGCTCATTGTTGAATGCTTCATGGTGACTTCAAAATGAAGAACAACAATAAAAGCGTTGTTCCTTTGCTTGTTTCTACCATGTATTTGTAGAAACTTTGTCTCATGTGCATTTACTCCATATTTTTTCATTCACCATCTGCAACACACAATTTTTTCTTTTTTGAAAGCTTAATGATTGCCACAACATTCAACTAAAGTTATCAAAACTTGTGAAAGGTCATAGTATTGCGTTTCAGCAACATTTTACAGCATTTACCCACTGATCAATCGCGATGTACCTTATTCTCTTTCGTTTATTTAGTATACAATGAAAATAATTATTCGATATTCATAAATGCCAATTTATTCGCTAAAGATTTGGCCGATGAAATGAAAGCAACCAACCAAACTAAGAAATACAAAAAATTGTCATAAAAACACAATGCAATTAACTTATGCAGTCTAGTTGTCCAGTTTCCTCAGTATGAAAGATAGTTTTTAAGTTGTTGAGGGTGAAATATTGCATATAATGCAGCGCATGCAACAAAAAGAATGTAGGATTTGCCTACAAATTTTTCAGTCGAACCTTAACACGAATTGTAACAGCTAAAGATATGCTGTCCAAATTTGCCAGCCGATTTTTTATCTTTCAAATGGCACGGTAACGGCGTTATGGCGGAAAAGTTGTGATTAAGTGAGCTCCTTACATCTTTGTTCAATTAAACCATTCGTAGCAGTATCGGTATTGTCGTTATGAGATCGAAATAACATCGTACTGTGATCCCGCCACCACGTAGCCCCGTTCCTACCACGATTTGAATTTGATGAGCGAAATTGTATTCTGGTGTGATTTGTGTATAAGAAGCCGGAGTATACGATATCACATTACTTTACTCTAGCATTAAAGAAAAGAAGATCTATCATCCAATGATATTACTCAAATAATTGTTCGTGGGTGGATGAAACTTATTTGCTACTCTACTGACAACACTACGTCAGGTACTTGCTCAACTGGTCTGTGACTTGATGATGATATTACTGATATCGGTTGTAAAAAATATTTTCTCTAATTTATATCCAGTTTTCACATTTCGTGAACGGTGTGGAAACAATTGTTCTCCTCTCTAGAGAGGAGAACAAGCTCATGATATTTCCCGCCAAATTTATTTGGAATACAATCCTCGGTGTTTTCGTCCGGTCATTAGAGAAACAGTTTCCACAACTGTAACACGTTTATTATGAAATTTCTCACATCTTGTTAAATAAATTTTCAAATGTTTAAAAACTCGGCAAGCCTCGTTTTCAAACATTGGCAAAATTTATTTAACTCGATGTGAGAAATTTCATAATCAACTTAGTTCTCGTTGTAGAAACTATATATCATCTTGACATTTTAACGTTTGTTTTCTAGATTTTTGATATGAATGAATCATACTCTACAAAGGATATTTCGGAGAAGTGATATTACTGTAATTGCAGTTCAACATTGTCTACAACAAGTAATGTTCTTATACAAACTTAACAATGTTAATTCGAACTGCTTCCGGGTAAAGTTACTTCAAACACTTCCACACTTCCGCTTTTCTTCTTGCATAATAATAATGTGTTTGTTTCATTACAATAGTCGATGACTGTCGGGTATGCAAGTCCATCTTTGTGTGTCAGAACTATCTTGTGAGATTTCCCGTCTTGTGAGACCGCAATGACATTTTTCGAATTATAACCGGTCGCCAAAACGAATCTGCTATTCACAACAGTAATACCACACGGATAATCAAAGATATCGTTTTGAAAAACGAAAATCGGATTGCCGTTCATGTCTATGCAGTTGATTGAATTTCCAATATTGTCTGTGTAATAAATACATCCAGACGCAGCAGCGACATATTTTATTCCACGAGTGTCAAGTTCCAGTGTTTTATGAATGGTTCCAGTCCGTGCTAAAATAAGTATTCCAGTTTTGTCGCAGACGACAATTATTTTGCCACCAAGAGACGTAATTCCTGTACAGGAATTTCTTAATTCAATTTGTTTTTCTATCTTAAATTCAAGGTGTTCCATAATTACAATTGTTTTCCTGTCTGGAATAGTGAGAAGAATCTCGTGACGATTTAGAGGAGCCACTTCCCAAGGAGTCCCTCTTAAGCTAATTTTATGTAAAGGCAATCCCTTCGTAGCTAGAACTATCAAAGCTTTACTGTTATAATCAATTAAAATACATCGACCATCTGGTAAAATTGTTCCGCCCCGAATATAATTGCGATTATCGTCGTTTTCGACAGAAAATTTGTATTTTGATTTCAAAATTATAGTTTTCGGCAATTTCGCATCTATATGTAACGCATATTTCTCATGGCCAATGCTTAGGGGCAGAAACATTGGTTTTATATTACTTTTCATCTCTCCTAAGTTTGGTTCCTTCAGAGGAAATTCTAAAACATTCGAAGGAACAAACTCGATGCTAAACTGTGCGAACTGATCTTGGAAAGCCTGCAATAGTTGCGTCTCTGTTTTTTCTTTCGTTTTCAGATTTTTGCTTCCTAGAAAAACCTGGTTTGGTGATGCATATTTTTGCATCATTTTGATATCTTTTTGCATATCATTGACTGATTGTTCCCTTTCTTGAAGAGCCTCGTTTTGACGTTGTATCTCCTCCATGGTTTTAGCAGAAATGTCTGCTAACTCATCAAGCGATTTTTGTTTCATTGCATCGATATGTTTAACAACATCGTCTCTGATCTTCGTTATTTCTTTCTCGATTGTTGTTCTTTTCACGCCCAACTCCTTTATATTTGCTGCTTGTTCTGATTTGAGCTTTTGAATTGTCTGGGACAAAATCTTCAGTTTGTCGCTCACCTTTAAAATTTCCTTCGAAACAAATTTTTTTTCTCGGGCAGCATCTATTGTAAGGACACCCTTGCAAAATTTGTGAGTAGTCGTCACACAATCAGGACATATAGGAATGTCGTGTTCGATACAGAAAAACTCGTACTTTTTATCACTATGGAATAAACAATTTTCATTTATTTTGAGTCTGAAAGGCGCTTCATCACTCGCGGAAATTTGTATGATATCATGTGATTGCAATATTGGGAGCGATTTATGGTGATCTGTGCAAATTTTACACAGACCTTCGTTGCAGTCTCTACACCAGTTATTTGCCTGGCGAAATGTATTTTTATTTCCACAAGGAGTGCAAACTGGTCGCTTGAACTTTTTTTCACCCTTTCTACTTGGTCTTGAATGTGCTTTCTCTCTTATTTCTGTTTTGTATTCTGACCGAGGAGTAGTAGGGTGTTTAGAAGAAGAGATGGGCCTTGTTTTGGAATTGTCAGATAATGGCCTTGTTTGGCTACTTAGGAGGACCCTGTTTGTTCTATGCAGATATCGCGGTTTTTGCTTTATGATCGGAACACTGATCGGAACATCGACAGTACTGTCCTTTTGCCTAGAAGATGAAAAGTTAACCTTTTTCGTTTTTTTCTTAGTCTTTTGATCTCCAGTGTCTTTTGTCTTATTCACTTCAGCAATTTTTTCAGGATTCACATCTTCCTTTTGATTCACTTGTGATTCTTCTCTTTGAGTCACTTGTTCCTCTTGTTCATTCACTTCCGTCACAGGATTCAAATTTTGTGTTATCGCATCAGAATCAGTCGCTGCCATTTCTTGTTCAAGGGAATACGATAAATCAGTTTGAGCAAGTACTATTCTAAAACACAGAACAAAATACAATTCAATATATTGATTGATATAGGGATTTAAAAGTGTGGACATTTTGATAGTTGTATAATATATGTAGTTTCAGCAATTCTATCACCGTGTGAAGAAACTGTGACCTTGCTTCATGTCATAATCCCTTGTTTTCCTTATAACCACAACAGGAGCACAACTACAAAGGTTTAGAAAAACTACCAAGTTTAAGCAGACCTATGCACAGACGGAGGTGCAAAACTCACAGAATATTGTCTGCAAATAGAAATCTTTCACAAAAATAAAGGAAACTCTGCATTTATTTTGTGCATCATTTGTACGAGAAATCACGCGTGATTTTAACTGTTTTGAACTGCATATTCATGCCTGTCTCAGAGGTAAAAACTGACAAAAGTTATCTATATATGAGTTTACAGAGTTCATCATATGCGCATTGCAAAATTGCAGTATAATAATCCTGAAAAGACAAAGACTAAGTTCAAGCATGTTTATTTTTGTAACGCTCCATAATAAACAATGAAGGGATATGGAGTAAATGCACATGAGACAAAGTCTCTATAAATATATATGGTAAAAAGAAGCAATGTAACAACGCTAGTTTTATTGTAATATATCCATGTTCCATTTTACGTTATCGTCCAAAAACCCAATATTTCTGAAATTTCAATCTATTGTAGGTCACAGTGACCCTGACCTTTGACATTTATTGTCCAAAATCAGTAAGTATCTTTCCATCAAAGTAACCACCAATTTACATTATAATGTATATCCATTGCAATTGCCCGGAAACTGTTTTCAAGCTAAAAAAATCAAACGGGAACCAGTACTTCAAATTTTTGCTTTCATTAGATTTTATTTGGAATGCATTAGCATTTAGTAAATTAACAGACGTTGCACTGCTCTTGACATATAAGCAATATAAATAGGCTAATTGGACTTAAAAGTTTCAAGATTAAATTGACTGTGTTTAATGCGAATATGTTTTCTTTTGATTTCTCTTGAGGTAAGTTTTGGAAAAAAGGCCCACTTAATGCGCATGATGCAATAGTTTCACTTTATTATGAGCACACTCGTTTTATGTCATATACTTGACTTAATATACAACTGTTCAATGTGCTGAGGTTGCATCATGACTTTTTGCGTATGCCTGATTGAGTTGCTGTCTGAAAACCGAAAATGTCTGAATTATAATCTTTATTTGGCCATTGTATGCTATCGTTCATGCTATCGTTCAGAAATAAATTGCTTACACTTTGTTTGTTGTCATACAGTTAGAACGCAAAATAGTCCAAAAAGTTCCATAATCAGATAAACATTACTCTATCAAATAAAAAATACCATACTATTTTTTGTAAAAAGTGGTAATTTATGGAGTCACCAGAGTGTATTTTTGAACTTTTGAACTCGACCATTTATTAGATAAGCAGGGTGTCTATGTTCACAATAGGGTCTCGTCATGTGACACAGAGAAATCACGATAAAACTGTTATTTGAAAACGTTTCACGCCAAAATATGACGTTGCAGGATTATGACGTCAACATTTTTTGCCTGAAAGGTCATATTCTTTATTTAAAATGCAACTTCCGGGTACAAATTATAAACCCGGAAGTTCAAAAATTGAACGAGACTTACAGTCCCTATTGCACTTCAAATACAAAATTTGATAATTTCTGTGTAATGTACAGCTAAAACAATCTTCAATCTTGTTCTGACAGCGTTATTATTTTAATATGATAAATATTGTATATCATATAAATCTCGACACAGCAAAATAACAAGGCCCATAATGTCCTTCATCTTATAGTTACCACGGACCAATTTGTATGTCACAAAATGAATACGAATGATCAAATTATATTACAATACTCTTCATATTAGTTGTTAAAATAGTGTTATACTAAAATCTAAAAAAGTAAATTGAATAACATTCACATTAAAAGAAACACATCTTTAAAAGATGGGACCATATATCCGATAGATCATGAAGTACTAAATGGTGAATGAAAGGATGTGGAGTAAGTGTACATAAGACAAAGTCTCTACAAATACATGGTAAAAACAAGCAAAGGAACAACGCTTTTATTGTTCTTTTTAATCTTGAAGTCACCATGAGGCCTTCAACTAGAGCTTTGCTCATACCTCATAGTAAGTTCAAGACGGCCCCTAGCACCGGTTTGAGCGGAATTCTTTGCTAATTGTCGAAG